>JAQZBX010114456.1:0-10017 GCA_029593785.1 Cabassous unicinctus
GAAAAAAAAAAAAAAAAGAGAAGATGCAAATAAATAATGTCAGAAATGAGAGGGGAAACTTTACCATTGACCTCACAGAAATAAAACAGATCATAAGAGGATATTATAAACAATTGTACACCAAAAAACCAGGCAAGTTAGACAAAATAGACAAATATCTGGAAACACATGAACAACTTACACTGACTCTAGAGAAATGGAATACCTCAACAAACTAATCACCTGGCTCATGCCTCTATGGCATATGAATATGTTCAAGTGATCATTTGTTGTTGTCTTGGTGGGTGGAGACCCACATAATAACCAAAAGAATATTATATTCCTATCCTTGGAACTCCTGCTACATTCTTTAATAGAGAGGCAAGAATCCCCTCAGTACATGGGCAGTGCCTAGTGAAAGAGGACAGACCAATATGCCAGGAGCTTAATACTGATGTTTGTACTTATGAATCTAGTTCTGGTGAAATTGAAGTTTAGCCTATTGTTACATATTGCCTAAGATTTACCTCCTGAAAGACTCCTTGTTGCTCCAATGTGGCCTCTCTTTATTACAAACTCAGCATATAAATGTACTACCTTCCCCTCCGTGTGGGACATGACTCCCAGGGATAAACCTCCCTGGCATGGAGGGATTATTACCAATCACCACCTAGTGATGCATTTGGAAAAAGACCTTGATCAAAAAGGGAATTATTAAATACAAATGAGTTTTTATGGCTAAGAGCTTTCAAAGTGAGTCAGAAGGTCATTCCAGAAGTTTCACTTATGCATATCCTAGGAGGATCTCTTGACTAGCATAGTAAATAATGGCTGAAGTAAGGGGTTTCCAGAGGGCTCTAGAAACTTCTAGACACCATAGATAGGGCAGAAAATCTCAAGAATTTGGCACCTGTCAGTGGGCCTTATGTTGGAATATATGCTCCCAAATGTAGTAGTTTGAACCATTTAAAATTTCCCTACACATGGCTCAACTGTCCCTTTTATTTAAAATTCTATTTAGAACTATACTATTTAAATACATGTCCAGAGACTTAAATCTTTTGTCTGTTCATATGCCAGTTGAGCTCTGAATCTCAGTACAGCTATCACACCTAATTTCCATTTCATTGGACTCACCCATGGCAAATAACAAAAGTATGATGATGGACAATGCCAATCCTAAAAACAAAGAGTATCTAAAAGTGTAAGCAAGACAGTTCCATCAATCTGCCCCATGGGATCTAAGCCCCCTTCAATCTGAAATAGAGTGGGCATCAATATCCCCAAATCCTCAAGTTTGAGGAATGAACAAATATAAGGGGGGATGCATCTAGGGACTAAAGTAGATGAATTATTATTCTTTCAATGGAAGAACTTGTAACTTTTATAACAGCAGTGGCCAACAGAAGTTCTGAAGGGAGGTAGAAGGAAGAATTTGTATAACATGGGGAATTTTTGAGACACTGTAATGGTCCTGCATGGCCATTATACATTCTAACAAACTTATAAAACTAGAAGGAAAATTCCTCAACATGGTCAAAGGCATATATGAAAAATTCACAGCTAACGTCATACTCAATGGTGAAAAGCTAAGATATGGAAAAAGACAAGGATTCCCACAGTCACCACTCTTATTTAACACTGTATTGAAACATACTTGCTCAAGCACTTAGGCAAGAAAAAGAAATAAAAGGCATTCAGATTAGAAAGTTAGAAGTAAAACTTTCACTATTTGCATATGGCATGATTCTATACATGAAAGACCCTGAAAAATCTACAACAAAGCTTCTAGAGCTGAGAAACAAATTCAGTAATGTGGTGGAATATACAATTAACATGCAAAAATTAGCAGCATTTCTGTACACTAATAATGAAAAATCTGAGGAAAAAATCAAGAAAAACTTACATTTACAATAGAGTAAAAGAATCAAATATCTAAAAATAAATTTACCTAAGGATGTAAAGGACTTGTAAACAGAAAATTACACAACATTGTTAAAGGAACAGAAAGACCTAAGTAAATGGGAGATTATTCCATGTTCATGGATTGAAAGAATAAATATTAAAATATATATCCTACCCAAAATGATTTACAATTTCAACACAATACCAATAAAAATTCCAACAGCAATTTTTACTGAACTGAAAAAGTCAATTATCAAATTTATTTAGAACAGTAAGAGGCCCCAATTAGCCAAAAACAACTTGAAAAGGGAAAACAAAATTGGAGGAATCATACTACCTGACTTTAGAGCATATGACAAAGCTACAGTGGTAAAAATGAATGGTATTGGTGCATGGATAGATATAGTGACCTGCAGAACTGAAGTGAGAGTTCAGATATAGACAAGTGCATATTCAGCCAAATGATATTTGACAAGACCATCAAGCCCGCTCAACTAGGATAGAGCAATCTCTTCAATAAATGGGGCTTAGAGAACTGTATATCCATATCCAAAAGTAGGAGAAATGAAAAAAAAACATAAATGCTGTTTTCTCAAAATTAAAATCATTTGTACTTCAAAGGAGTTTGTTAGGAAAGTGAAAAAGCAGCCCACATAAAGGGAGAAAATATTTGGGAACCACTTATCTGATAAGGGCTGAATAGCCAGCATATGTAAAGAAATCTTACATCTTGAAAATAAAAAGACAAACAACCCATTTTTAAAAATGAGTAAGAGATTTGGAATAGAAACTTTTCCAAAGAGGAAATACAAATGGCTAAAAAGCACATGAAAAGATGTTCATAATCAATAGCTATTAGGGAAATGAAAATCAAAAGTACGAGACAATATCTTACACTTATTAGACTGGTTCCTATTAAAAAAAAAAAGAAAAAGGAAACTACAATTGTTGGATAAGATGTGGAGGAATAAGAACACTCATCCTCTGCTGTTGTGAATGTAGAAAAGGTGCAGCCACTGTGAAGGATGATTTTGTAGTTCCTGAGGAAGCTAAGTATAGAATTGCCATATAATCTGGCAATCCCACTACTATGAATATACCCAGAAAAACTGAAAGCAGAGGGGTGAAAATACATATATGTACACCAATGTTGCTCATGACATTATTCACAATTGCCAAAAGCTGTAAGCAACCCAAGTGCCCATCAAAGGACGAACGGGTAAACAAAATATGGTATATACATACGATGGAATATTATTCAGTTGAAAGAAACAATGAATTATTGACACATGCAATAACATGGATGAATCTTGAAGACCTTATGTTCAGTGAAGTAAGCCAGTCACTATAGGGTGAATATTTCATGATCTCATTGATATGAAGTAAGGATATTGAACAGATTCACAGAGGCAGATTCTGGAAAATAGGTTGACATGGGATAAAGAGTAAGTAGAGAAGGATGAGCTAATGTTCAAACTGGGTAGATTCTATGTAAAGTGGATGGAGGAGGTTTGGCAGTGAATGGGGGTGATGTTGGTCCAGCAATATGAATGACATTGATGATGCAGGAATGTGAGTTTTACCTGGGTTGTGAAGGTGGGTTAGGCTATCCATGAAACTTGGGGGATGGTTGGAGGAAGGAACAGGTGAACTCTGGGAAGGTAGAGGACTCTGGTTGAGAATACAATCGTAGGAGTGCTTTTTGGCAGCTATAGCATGGAGGGTCACTGTTACAGGATGTGGGTGATAATGGGATGTGTGGGCAAGGATGCACCTGAGGTATGCCACTATCGAATATGAATGTGTTCATGTGGCCATAGGGTGTTATCTCAGTGGGTAGAGACCCAGAAGTTAACCAACAAAATATTAAATTCCCATCCTAGGGAGTCCTGTTATGTTCTCTCACAGAGGGACAAGAGTTTCTAGATTACATAAGTAATGCCTAATAAAAGAAAACAGTCCAATGTGCAAAGCCCTCAATATTAATGTTGTACCCATGAACTTATGAACCTTGTTCTTGTAAAATTTAAACTAGCCTAATAATATCTATTGCTTAAGAGTTAGCTCCTGAAATCCTCCTTGTTACTCAAATGTGACCTCTTTCTAAGCCAAACTCAGCAAATAAACTCACTACCTTCCCTCCGGTATGGGACATGACTCCTGGAGATAAGCTTTCCTGGCACCAAGGAATTATTACCAAACACCAACCAGTGATGCACTTGGAAAAAAGATCTTGGCTGAAGTATTTGGGCAGGAGGAAATTAAATAGAAAGGAGTTTTTACAGTTAAAAGATATCAAAACGAATTGGGAGTTATTCCAGAGGTTAGACTTATGCATATCTCAGGAGGATCTCATTAACTGCCACAGTAAACAAAGTCTCAAACAGGGGTGCTCACAAGGGCTCTAGAGACTTCTAGACACTATAGGCAATGCGTACACCCCCCATAAAATCAGGACTCCATTGGTCGCCCTTCCCTTGAATAAATGATAACTTATTTCCCCACTGTCATGAGTTAGGTAAGCTCATTTATAATTTACCTACACAAGATTATCTACCCCTGTAATTTGAATCTATAATTAGCACTATACCCATTAAATATAAGTCTCCAGACTTAAATCTTTTGTCTGTTCATGTGCCGGTTGAGCCATGAGTCTTAGCAGAGTTGCAGCCAACACCTACTCTTCACTTCAGGCTTGCCCAGACAAGTAACAAAATGATGGTGATGGCCAACACCCATCCCAAAAACAAAGAGTATCTATAACTGCAAGTACAACAGTTCCTTCAGTCTGCCCCATAAGGTTTAAGCCCACTCTCATTCTGAAGCAGAGCAGGCATCTTCATCTTAAAATCCTTATGACTGATTAATGGAAAAACTTAAGGAGGTATGCAACAATGGACCAAAGTAGACCTATATTATTGTAATAGCAGAAGAACTTGTAACATTAATATAAAGATAATGGTTACCAGATACTCTGAGGGGAGGAGGAGAGAAGATTAAGTGGAATATAGGGCAATGGAATTATTCTTCATGATTTTTCAATGACAGAAACAGTCCATTACACATTTTGTCAAAACTTATAAAATTTTATGGTGCAAAGAGTAAACTATAATGCAAATTATTGGCCATGGTTAGTAGAAATACTTAGATACTTTTTCACCAGTTGTAGCAAATATACCATACTCATGTTAGATATTAATTGTGGAAAATGTGAAAGGGGAGGGATGGGGTATATGGATATCCCCTATATTTTCAATGTAACTTTTCTGTAACCTAAAATTTCTCTAAAAATACAGATAAAAACAAGACAAGCAACCCAATTTATAAATGGGCAAAGGACATGAGCAGAAAATTTTCCAAAGTAGAAATTAAAATGGTCAAAAAGCACATGAAAAGTTGGTCAATATCACGAGCTATTAGGGAAATGCAAATTAAAACTACAATGAGATATCATTTCACTTACAAAATGACCATTATTTAAAAAAAAAATGAACAGGAAACTACAGTGCTTGAGAGCTGTCTGAGAAATAGGAACACTCCTTCACGATTGGTGGAATGTAAAATGGTGCAGTGTCTGTGGTAGATAGTTTGGCAGTTCCTCAGGAAGCTAAATATAGAACTGCCATATGGAATACATTCAGAAATAATGAAAGCAAGGACACGGACCAACATTTGCTCACCAATGTTCATAGCAGAATTATTTACAATTGCTAAATGATGAAAAAAACCCGGGTGTCCATCAGTCTATGAATAGATAAGAAAAATGTATTATATACATATGATGGAATACTATTCCGCTGTAAGAATAAATGAACTTGGGATTCATATGACAACAAGGATGACCTAGATTAAATTATGTTGAATAAAATAAGCCAGACACAAAAGGGCAAATATTGTACAGTCTTACTATTATGAACTAAATATGGTGAATAAACTCATTGAGTTAAAATATATAGTTTGGGTTAGTAGGAGGTAGAATGTTGATTGAGAAGATGGAGATAATTAAATAAAATATTTAATTAAGGGGATTATAAGAGTAGGAAAATGGTTACAGTTGGTGTTAACACATTATAAACATGATTGTGGCTGAAAAGGGTAACATACAGACTTTAGTTAACAGCAATATTGAAATATTTTTACAGCAATACAAAGAAGTTATTATATCAAGGCTACAGGTCAAAAATGGGGGTTATAATTGGTATGGGATTTTTCTTTTGGATTAATGAAAGCATTCTGAAATGGACTGAGCCAATGACAGAACAATTCTGTGATGAAAATGAAAGCGACTGTGTGTACACTTTGGAAGGACTGAACAAAACAGTGGACTATAAAAGACAATGAACCCTGAGGTGAATGATGGACTGTGGCTAACATATTAGAATATTCTCTCATGAACTAAAACAAATATAAAGTACTTATATATGGTGTTACTAATAGGTTGTTTTGTGGAAAACACACCAAATATAAGCTATGGGTTATAGATAGCAGTAATATTATGACTATATTCTTAAATCACTTTTAACAAATGTGTCACAACAATGGGAATCCTGTATGGTATGCATGATTGTGTTGTTAATGCACAACTTCTAAAATAATTAAAAGAAAAATAAATTATCCAGGGTTATCCAGCTAGTTTGTGATAGAATCAGAATTTGAATGCAGATCTCTCTTAACTATTACTCCTTACTTTATCCCTAAGCACTTACAATATCCTCAGATCAGAATGAATAAAGGGACTATTCACAAGCAAGTAGAAGATTGCCCTTCGCATGACCAATGCAATATGAACATTTCAACTAAAACATGTTGAGATTTACATAAAAATAAATGTTTAGAAAACCATTTTAAAATGTGGCCATGTGGCAGAAACAAAAAATAAATGTTCTGTGGGGAGTCTGTAGGCCTTCATATGATTTTTGGATCAAACTCATACCACTTAAATGGTTCTTAAATTTCATGCCACCAAAATTATATTTTAAGGGGTTTATCAGGTTGTGTCTGGCAGAAGCAAATTCAAAGTTTATACCAAGAGTTAAATCAGGTCTCAAAGAACACCCACAGATAAACTTAATGTTAAAAGAAATTATAATTTAAAAATCACCAAAATCACAAGGAAAAGGCACAATGAGCAAAAGTATACAAATCCCCCACCTTCACCACCACCCACAGGAGTTTCAGAACTTCAAATTATGAGCAGCCTGAAACCAAATGTAAAATAAATAATTTCTATTTTTATAAAGAAACAAAAAGAGATTTTTAATGTAATGTTAGCATAAGGATGAAGAAACCAGAAAATATTTTTAGGCAGATTTGAAAAAAACTTTTTAGATATAAAAAATACAGCAATTAGAATTAAAGATTAATGAGTACATTGATAATCCAGACACATGATAGTGTGATATGATAAGATGTACAAGTTGAAAGCTAGGCTAGCAGATATGAAGAATAATGGGAGATAATGAACACATATCAAATCAGAATCAAACAATGAGCATGTACATCTAATAAGGAAGGTACAATATTTCAAACTATCAAAAGACATGAATATTCAGTCTCAGCAAACTCACGGTGTCCCCAGTAGAATGCATAAAAATCAATCCACACCTGGACAGATAGTGAAACCAATTAGCTTCTATAAAAAGAGTATTACTTAAGAAGAATCAGAGGGAAAGTTAGGTTTCAGATACATAAAACACAATAATGGAATCTAGAAGATGGTGAAATAATATATTCAAAGTATTGACATTAATAATTGTCAACTTAAATTTTGTATAAAAATATATCTTTCAAGAACTGTGTGAAATAATACATATTTGCCAGATAAAACAGAGTTCATTAGAAAAATTACCTCACTAAAAGAGTTTCTAAAGTTAGTCATTTCTGAAAAAAGGAATAGTGAGGGGAAAAAAAGATAAATGTGTGTGTAAACTTACTGAACACTATAAAAATCTAATGATAAATAAGTCATAGAGTTCAATTAAATAGTTTTTTAAAATGCTGTAAAAATTAGCATATAATTTGATTGAAGGGGATCAGGGTTAAAGCATTTTAAAGTATTTGTAATGTTCAAGAGGATGATAAAGATAATCCTCAGGATTGGGGAATAAACAATGGAATAGAGTAGACTTACTGGTATTCTACTATAGACTTATTGTGATTCTAGCAATGGATGTTCTTTTGTAGTTGATGTGGAGGTGGTGGTCACTGGAGGTTCTGAGGGGAGGGAGAGGGAAAAACAGGTGTAATATTGGGGCATTTTGGGGATTTGGGAATTGTCCTGAATGACATTGCAATGACAGATATAAACCATTATATAATTTGTTACAACTTACAAAATTGTGCAGGAGATAGTGTAAAATACAAATAAACTATAATCCATGCTTATTGGTAATGCTCCAAAATGTGTTCATCAATTGTAACAAATGTACCCTACTAATGAAGGATGTTGTTAATATGGGAAAAAGTGGGTGGGAAGGGTAGGGAGCGGGGCATATGGGAATCCCTTATTTTTTAATGCAAGATTTATGTAATCTACGTATCTTTTAAAAAATAAAAAAGTATATTAAAAAAAAGATAAGGGTTAATTTTAGATTTTTTTATGTGAAGATGTAAAAATGACTAAAGTAATCTCTAGGGGTAGAAATAGAGTGTCTAACTTCCAAACTATTAAAGAGAAAAATAGAGTAATAAAAAAAAAACTTAAGGAAAATAAAAATCAGCTAATTTTTTAAAAATCAAGAAAAGTATAATATAAAGTAAAATAAATGGAGTTCACAAAATACTATCATAGAATCAAAACAAATATGCCAATAAATGATAATGTAAATTTCAAATGTGAAAGATTAATTTTGTGGTGCTAGTTAAAAAAAAACCCAATGAAATCTAACCATATGTTGTTTATGGGAGAAATATAAAAAAGTAATCTGCAAAAATGTTGAAAGTGAAAGGATTAAATATATATGTCAGAAAAGCACTAACAAACACCAGCAAATGTAGTAATATTATTTTCATATTAAAATAGGATTATATCAAAAGTATTGCTAGAAATAAGCATTTTATTCCTCAAAAATATACAGTAATTTCCACTTGGTATAAACCTAATGGTAGGATATCAAAATAATTGAAGCACAGGAGGAACAGAGAAATTTACAACCTCAGTTGGTCTCAATGAGCTCCTAACATTTGTTTTGACATAAAATGGAGAAGCTTGGCATATTGTTACTCTTTTTACTGTTAAATATACAACATAAATTCACCATTTTGACCATTTTAAAGTGTTTAGTCCAGTATTTTAACAGTATTTTATATTACAATACATTAGCATATTCAAAATGTTATGTAACCATCACCACCTTCTAGTTCCAGAACATTTAATTATCCCCAAAAGAAACCCCATATCCATTATGTAGTCCCCTGTTCCTCCCTTTCACCAGCCCTTGGCAACAAAGAATCTGCTTTCTGTCTATGTGGATTTCTCTATTATGGATATTTCATATAAATAGAATCATTGACTATGTGGACTTTTTAATTTGGCTTCTTTTATTTAGCATGTTTTCAAAGTTCATCTATGTTGTAGCACATATTAATACTTCTTTCCTTTTTATGGCTGACTAATAATATTTCATTGTGAGGCTAGTTAAAAAAAACAATGAGTCTAACCATATGTTGTTTATGGGAGAAATATACATTGTGTTTATCCATTCTTCCATTGATGGGTTGCTTTCACCTTTTGGCAATGTGAATATGGCTGTTATGAACATTTGTGTACAACTTTCTGTTTCAACATGTTTTCAGTTACACCTGGGAATGGCATTGCTGGGTAATATGGAAATTCTATGTTTAATTTATTGAGGAATAATAATAAGAGTTCCAATTTCTCCACAACCCTATTAACATTTATTTTCCATTTTGTTAATTATAGCCATCCTAAGAATGTGAGGTGGTCATCATATTATGGTTTGAATTTGCTTTTCCCTAATGACTAATAAGGTTGAAAACCTTTTCCTGCACTTGGCTATTTGATTGTTTTTTTTTTGAGAAACATCTATTCAAGTCCTTTGTCCATTGTTTGTTGGCTTGTTTGCCTTTTTGTTGTTGAGTTATATGAGTCTTTTATATATTCTGGATACTAGA
>JAQZBX010114457.1:0-10017 GCA_029593785.1 Cabassous unicinctus
CCCCCCCCCCCCCATCAACGCTATGCATTAGTACTGCACATTTGCCATAGTTTATGAGAGAACACTTTCATATTTGTGCTTTTAACCATAGTCCATTTTCCACCACTTGGCTCAAACAGTCCCATGTCTTGTACAATCTATCCAAAGTTGTACAGTTTTTTAAATTGCTTTATAGTTGAGAATTTTTGTCCTTACTATTGAATCCTCTACTGCAGTTACCTATAGACTGGTAGGGGACTAAGACATTGTAGTTCAATGCTATGATAGTATTTCAGAACAAAATGTTTTAAAGGTATGGAAGAGGCACAGCTAACTCTGCCTGGGAAAGTTGGAGAAGCTTCACAGGAAAGGTAGCATTTGAATTGGGTTTTGAAGAATAGTGAGGGATGTATTCTAGTCCAAGTTAAGGAGGTATAAAAAGTGTACAAGGTATGTGGGGTGGCGCTGAGTTTGAGAAGGCTTAAACTAAGGCAGAGGCAACAAGGAAGAAAGAAGAGGAGACTGATCTGTGATAATCTCGGTCCTAGGAAGCACTTTTTTGCTCTCACCTTTGTTCTCTTTGGCAGGCTGGCTCTGTGCTGTCAGGTCTCAGAGCTTTTTTATTTATAGCTTTGACTTCGGTTGTTTGGTGTGTTTCCCCTTAGTTTTTAGTTTTTCTTTTAGTCCCTCGCCTGACCTCCTTTCTTCTCTATCTTCCAATCTGTCTGTTCCAAGGGCTGTACCTTTGATTCAGACCAAATGTGTACCTTTCTTTTTTTTTCATTTCATCTCCCTACTTCTGTCTCTTTCTCTACTCACTTTGGGTTTCTCTTTGGCCCTTGTCTTTCTTTTTTTTAACTTTTTATTTTGAAGTAATTTCAAACTTACCCCATACAGAGAACTCCAACATACTGCCACCTCCCCAAATACCTAGATCTACCAATTTTAACATTTTGCCATCTTTTCTGTATCATTACATGTATTACCTGTCTATTTTCTAAACATTGTAGAGCAGGTTGCACACATCATATTTCCATATACATTTCCTCTGAACAAAGACATTCACTTACAAAATCATTTTTTTTTGGTGTACAGTTCTATGAGTTCCCCCTACTCCCCTTGCTTGCTGTCTGTGTCCATTCGCTGGGTGACCTTCTGTGTCTGTTTCTTGCCTTCTCTTCTCATTTTTCTCCTCCAGGCTTCACCGGGATTCGATCCTAGGGACCTCTGATGTGGGAGAGAGGCACCCTGTCACTTGTACCACCTCAGTTCTTGGCGCATATCACCTTGACTCTCCCCTGCATCTCTTGTTGCGTCATCATCTTGCCGCGTGGCTCGCCGCGCGGGCCCGGCTCGCCTGCTGCCTTTTTATTACCAGGAGGTCCCGGGGATCGAACCCGGGTCCTCCCATATGGTAGATGGATGCCCAACCATTTGAGCCACATCCGCTTCCCACAAAATCGTCTTAAATGCAGTTATCAAGTTCAAGAAATTCAACATTGATACAATGCTTACATTCTATATTCCAATTTTTTCTTAAGTCTCAGTAATGTCCTTTTATGCCTTTTTTCCTCCATTCTTAGATCCCATTCAGTATCATGCATTGCATTTAATTGTCATTATCTCTCTTTTTTTAAAATTGTGGAAACATACATACAACATAAATCTTCCCATCCCAACCCCTCCCAAGAATACCATTCAGTGGGATTAATCGCATTCACAGTGTTGTAGTACTCTCACCACTATCCATTACTAGAACTTTTCCTTCATCCCAAAGAGAAACTCTACACTCACTTTTGCATTAGTTTCCTATTGTATCCACCCTCCACCCCTAGTAACCTGTACTATATTTTCTGTCTCAGTGAGTTTGCATATTCTCTGATATTTTCTTTGGGGTTACCATGGGCCTTAAACTTAACTTCCTAAATCTGTGACAATCTTGTCTGCTTTGATACCAACTTACGTACATAAACTGTTCCTATACCTCTCTGTCCTCCCACCATTATGTAGTTCTTGTCACAGATTACATACTTACACATTATAAGTATAAAACCGTTGATTTATTCTTAAAAATGGAGTTACAAATAAAAAATACAACAGTACTGTTATTTATATTTACCCATGTCATTATCTTTACCTGTAATCTTTATTTCTTCATGTGACTTCAGTCAATTGTCTAGTGTCCTTTTCCTTTCAAACCTGCCGAACTCCCTTTAGCATTTCTTATAGGGTCAGTCTACTGATGATGAAGCCCTCAGCTTTTGCTTATCTGGGAATGTCTTAATTCCTCATTTTTGAAAGACTCTTTTGCCAGATACAAAATTCTTGGCTTTCAGTTTTTTGCTTCCAGCACTTATTTTTTAAAGATTTATTTTATTTATTTATTTCTCCCCCCGCCACCCCGTTGTTTGCGCTCGCTGTATGCTTTCTGTGTCTGTCTGTTGCATGCTCATCTTCTTTTTAGGAGGCACCAGGAACCAAACTGAGGACTTCCCATGTGGGAGGGAGGTGCCCAATGGCTTAAGCCACCTCTGCTCCCTCCTTGTTGTGTCTCTCATTGTGTTTTCCTCCTTGTGTTTCTTTGTTGTGTCATCTCATTGTGTCATCTTGTTGCATTAGTTCACTGCACCAGCCCATCGCGTCATCTTGCTGTCTTGCTCATTTTCTTTAGGAGGTACCGGAAACTGAACCGGGGCCCCTCATGTGGTAGATGGGCACCCAACTGCTTGAGCCATATCCGCTTCCCAACTTCCAGCACTTCAGAAGTCTTCCCACTGCCTTCTTGCCTCCATGGTTTCTGATGAGAAATTGGCACTTAATCTTATGGCTCCCTTGTATGTGATATGTTGCTTCTCTCTTGCGACTTCTAGAATTCTGTTTTTGACATTCAACAATTTGATTATACCTTGGTACCATGTAGGTCTGTTTGAATTTATCCTCTTTGGAGTTCATTGAGCATCTTGGATGTGTAAATTCATGTCTTTCATTAAATATAGTTAGTTTTCAGCCATTATTTCTTTGAATATTCTCTCTGGCCCTTTTTCTCTTTCTTGTCCTTCTCGCACTCCTACAATGTGTATACTGGTATGCTTGATGGTGTCCCACAGGTTCCTCAAGCTCTGTTCACTTTTCTTCATTCTTTGCTCTTTCTTTTCCTCAAACTAGATGATTTCAGTTGTCTTAACTTCAGGTTCACTGCTTATTTCTTCTGCCAGCTCCAATCTGCTGTTGAATCCCTCTAGGGAATTTATGATTTCTGTTGCTGTGGACTTCAGCTCTGTTTGGTTCCTTTTCATAATTCCCGTGTCTCTATTGCTATTTGTGTTCATGTGTTTTCCTGATTTCCTTTAGTTGTCTGTTCATGTTTTCCTTTAGCTCTTTGAGCATATTTAGGTCTATTTTTAAAAAGTCTTTGGAATGTCTCAGGTCAGATCCTCATCACTGATGGTTCCTAATACTTTAATCTCTTTTGCCTGGGCCTGTTTCTTTGTATGTTTTGTAATCCTCTGTTGAGACCTGGACATTTTGATGTTTTGGTGAAGTATTGTTGGAATTTTAAACTCTGAGACGTCTGTTTCTAAAGCTTATATCCTACTAATGTTATGTCAGAGCTTTCCTTGAATGCCAGGAGCTAACAACAACAAAAAGTAGGAAATAAAACACATTTCTCAGTCTTTCCAGATTGACCTGTGTGATTGCTTTACTTCAGGGCTTATCCATATATTGAGTTTGAAGAATAGCTCCAGGCCAAAGCGAAGAGGCTTCTCTGATCCTGTCTACACAGACTTTTGTCTTGGGCAGGTGCCTGTGACCCTAGGAATTCCCCCAGGGTTTACACAGATAAGAATGTCCCCTCTTCCCTACAGTTTTCTCAAGATCCTGGCACCGCACTATATGTCGTACAGCCACCAATCCCTTGCCCCAGGCAGCATGGCTTGACTGCTCTACCACAGTGATTTAGAGAGCTCATTGAGCTACCTGTTACATGCAGGGCAAGTTCTGGGACAGTGAATCCCTCAGGCCACCACCAGATGCTTTGGGCCAGGCATACATGCACTCAGCATGTGCACAAGGGTTACTCTATTCCCTCCGGAACCGGGACTAGGAATCCACACTGGGAGCAGGAGCTGGCTTTATGTAGAGCTGGTGAGGGTATGGGGAAAAGGCCAGCCTTGGTTCCACGAGATCCTACTGCTTTTTTTTTTTTTTTTAAACAAATCAATTTTATTGATACATATTAATAAAGCTTACAATTCATTCAAATTGTGCAATCAGTAGTATTCAGTATAATCACATAGTTGTGCATTCATCACTTCAATCATTATTAAAGCATTTTCATTATTTTAGTAGTAATAATAAGAAACGGACAAGAAAATTCTTCACCTCTCAATCTCTCTTTTTTCCCTGCTGTTCGTAGCTGTTATTTATGGCTCTTCTTGCACAATTATTTATTTATTAGTTTTATTGTGATATATTCACATACCATACGATCTCCTACTGCTTTTTATCAGCCTTTTTCTTGATTCAGTGCTCTCCTTCTTACTGCCATCTTTTAATAGTTCTGTGGAGCTTTTGGAAGTTTCTGCCAGTTCTTGGTGGTGGTTCAAAGTTTCTGAAAGGGGCAGAGGTCTGAAGCATTTCACTCTTCGATCTTGGTTGGGGCAGTTTCATCTTCCCTTTTCTTCTGCTTTATTAAGAAAAATTTTTTCACCCCATCTGATTATTTTGCTTATGAAACAACAATATATGAAGTCTGTGAGTTGATTCCCTCTTTGGAAATCTTTTAAGATCAGCTAGTCTTTTTTTTTTTTTAACCGGGAGGTCCCGGGGATCGAACCCAGGTCCCTCCATATTGGAGATGGACGCCCAACCATTTGAGCCACATCCATCCCCCCAGCTAGTCTTTTATACCTGTCCAAGTGCTAATTTATCTATCTATATGAATTTATTTTTATGAAGCATTCTCCTTTGTATTAAAAAATGCTTCTTCTTGTGGGCTACGGTGCAGGATATGTCTACATATATGCTATGTTTTCTACTTCTTGTGCGCTTTAAAATCGTTCTATAACAAGATCCAGTTCATGTCTCATCTTTTTCCCGAAGCTTTCCCAAACTTTTCCAGGTAGAGTTGGTAGTAGTTTTCTTTGTAGTTTTACAGTATTTTCTAAACATCTCTTTTTTAAAATCAGTTTTATTGAGATATAATTTAGATTAAATAAAATTTACCCAATTTAAATGTACAGTTTGAGTTTTGACAATGTATGCAGTCATCAAGCCACCACCACAATCAAGCTATAGAACATTTCCGTCACCATGAGAAGTTCCCTAAGGCCCCTTTGCAGTCAGCCTCCTGTGCAGTCCATCACCCTTGGCCCCCCTGATTTGCTTTCTAACACTATAGTTGTGCCTTTTCTGAAATTTCATATAAATGGAATCATAGAATAAGCAGTCTTAAGTAGTCATTTGAGTCTGACTCCTTTGATTTAACATAATGCTTTTGAGATTTATGCATATTGATTCAGTCTCAGTATGGCTTTCTGGTGTATGGCTATACCAAAGTTCGTTTATCCACTCTCCAGTTGATGGACATTTGAGTTGTTTCCAGATTTTAGACTTATGAATAAAATTGCTGTGTACATTTATGTGCAGTCTATGAAGTACATCTTTTAACATTACTTTTTATTTGGAGGTCAAGTTGCAGAGTAGTTGTATTAGTCAGTCAAAGGGGTGTTGATGCAAAGTACCAGAAATCTGTTGGCTATTATAAAGGGCATTTATTTGGGGTAAAAGCTTAAAGTTACAAGGCCCTAAAAAGTCCAACTCAAGACTTTCTCACCAAAGTCTGTTGCCATGTGCTGAAGCAAGATGGTAGGTGATCTCTGCCTCGTCTCTCCTTCCTTCTTAAGGCTCTGTATGCCCATCTTCTCTCTATCTCAGCTGTAGGCTGACATAGGGCTCATTTCTTTCCAGGCTCAGCTTTTCTCTTCAGCTGAGAACTACCAGGCGAATGGTTCATCTCTTCCCGGGCTTTAACTCTTTGAACCTTCTCTCCTCTGGCATCTATGGAGCCCTCTCTCTTCCTCTGCGTCATCTTCTGTGTCTTCTTGAGTGAGTGCCCATTTATATCAGCCCAGCAAGGGAACTTAACCTGAGTTTACACTCTATCAAAGACCTAATCTTTTTCTTTTTTTTTTTTTAAGACTTATTAATATTTATTAAATAAATAAAAGATTTATTTATTTATTTAATGCTCTCGCTGTCTGCTTTCTGTGTGTTCTTCTGTGTCTGCTTGTCTTCTCTTTAGGCAGCACCAGGAACCGATCCTGGGACCTTCCAGAGTGGGAGAGAGGCGCTCAATCTCTTACGCCACCTCAGCTCCCTGTTCTGCTGCATCTCTCATTGTCTCTCTTCTGTGTCTCTTTTTGTTGCGTCATCTTGCACCAGCTCTCCTGCGTGGGCCACCACTCAATGCGCGGGCCAGCACTCTGCGTGGGCCAGTTTGCCACACAGGTCATCTCGCTTTTCACCAGGAGGCCTCAGGATTCGAACTCTGGACCTCCCATATGGTAGATGGGAGCCCAGTCACTTGGGCCACATCTGCTTCCACAAAGCCCTAATCTTAACCTAATTTAATCAAAGACATCTCAGCTGAATCTAATACAATCAAAGCGTATCATGCCCAGAGGAACAAACCAGTTTGCAAACATAATCCTTATGTTTTTGGGGTTCATAAATAACCTCAAACTGCCACAGTATTTAAGAGGGAAAGCCCCGGAGTTAGTTATGTTCACAACCAGGCTTTTTGCTAGCTCTATGGTTTTGAGCATCTCTTCAGATTTCCCATCCATTTAAAGGGACTGGTTGGGGGTTGGAGTGAGCTAGAGAGTACCTGCTGCTTTGAAGGTGGTAACTGTGACTTCAGTTCAAATGATTGCTTTATGCAGAATATAAACTCAATAAATCTGATTTCTTTCTTCTGGAAGAGTGGCATTTGATAGTGGGAATCAGGAATTTTATGTCAAATTTCCACTTTAAATGTCGGCAATTAAAATTAAAAGTTTTGAAACACTAATGTGGGGGCAGAACCCAACCGCTCTGTGGGCGTTGATTTGTGACTGCAGGACAGTTTGAGACCTCTGCTTTAAATCTTCAGTTAACTTTCTCTTGTTTTAAAATGTGCATACTCCTCATAGAACTTGTTAGATCCTGGTTACCTTTGTTATATGGCTTAGCATAATAACTTGCAAGTTGTACAAACTCTGAAGGGATGTTAAGAACTTGGAGTTCTGATGGGGGTAGTGGTGGGGTGGGACTGGGTTCTGGTTTCTCTTTGTACTTCTTTTCTGATAGCTGCTGATTCTATTCAATGTTTTCTCAGCAGTTGGGATAGTCTGCCTTCCTTGTTTGATTTATTCTGAGCCCTTTTAAGATAAATATAATACAGATTAAACCGTATGTGTATGTCTATGCATTTATTAGAATCTGTGTAAGCTTTATATGTAAAGATTAATATTATATAAGTCCATTCCCTCAAGTTGCCCTGAATGTATGGTGAAGCCCAATATAATTAAGTGTAAAAGCACAATAAATTGTATATAACTGTTTGAACAAGAAGAGCAATAATCTCTCTCAAGTGGCCCTTTCCCCTTGTGAGTTATTTGTCCAGTTTTTTATTATATATAGAGATGACTAGGTTACAGCTTTATGAATTACTTAGTGAATCAAAGATTCTTTTTCTGCTTAAGCCAGCATAACTGAGACTCACCCTCATAAAACTAGTTGGGAACAAGGGTGTTAAATGACATGTCTTGCCTGTGTAGCCCTTAATTACCCTGGTTCTGGGCAGCTGGGTTTTTGTGATAATTGTGAAATTTTAGACAATCTAGGATTCTGAGTTGAGTTTTGGGTTTATGTATTCAAAGCAGCAACATCCCAGGAGCATCATATACAAGGAAAGAATCGGAGAATAAAAAGAACCACCATTTCCTGAGTGTATGCTTTGTACTAGGGCTGGATACTTTACATATTATCGTGAGTCACCATATCCCAGCAAAGTAAAAGGGAAAATTCTTGCATTTACACGTAGAGGAAGGCAAGCGAGAATCTAGAATGAAATATATTCTAAATATTCACTTATAAAACATCCTTTTATCTTGAACCTAGAGGTTGCTTCTCATAGAGCAAGCTTATTAGGAGTATTAGAGTCTTACTCCGTGTTGGAAGAGATGACTATGCAAAACTGTATTCAAAACCTTTTTTGTAGGCCTATACCCATAACCTCTATACCAACTGGGTTATAGTCCTGTGCCCTTGGTATAGGCCATTTCACATAGTAAGGAGTTGGAAAGGAATTGGAAATTTGCTTCTAGTACATGTTCACACCACTTTTGAAAACGCATCGTATCTGAGAAAGGAGGGAGGAGACAGTAAATTTTGAAGAAGGGCCCAGAGCCCTGATAGCAGGAGCATCAAAGTTGTTTGGGTAAGTCTTGTGGGCTCAAGTATGTTTTCTCCTGCACTAATATCTGTTTTTAATGCTGCTGCCTCTAATTGTGAAGGGGTTTCTGTTCCTTTTTTACATTTGGTAGATTTCTGCAGAATAGCTCTGAAAACTAAGTGATGCCTTATAGCTCAAATTAAAACATGTCAATCCAGTGCCTGGATTTTCAGTTGGCTCAAGTAATTTTTAATCCTATTCTTTTCTCCATCTCTGTACTCCCTAAACAAGAAGTATCTCAGGTCTTTAAAATCGACTGAAATTTGAACAGCACTTTTCCTGGGAAAAAAATGCAGTTCAATTTTTAATATTTTTACTATGATATTACAATGGTTCAAGACTCAAAATAGGGGAGCGGGTGTGGCTCAGTGGTTGAGTGCTGGCTTCCCACATACGAGGTCCTGGGTTCAATTCCTGGCCCCAGGACCTCAAAAAAAAAAAAGATACTTGGGCACACATAAAAGATGCTCAATAAATACACACACACACACATACACACAGACTGACTTCTTTCTCTTTGTATATGAAGACCATCGTACCTCTGGATTTATATCCAGAAGAACCTGTGATCTTAGGAGATTTCCTATTCATTGTCAGCCAGCTCTTATCTGAATGCCTGCCCTGGGCAAGGCATGGCTTTTGGCACTGTAGTAGAATGGACATGAGATATGATGGTTGTTCTCAAAGATTTTACAGTCTTGCGGTGGAGGCAAGGGCTTGGGGAGAAAGGGGGATGGGAATGTTGTGAGCAAAGGCACGAAGTCCAGAGTACCGTTGTAGGATATCCTTAGCAGAGGTAAGTGGGATTGTGAGTACACTAAGTATTTGGGGAAATGTTAAGATCAATGCAATATTTCTGTTACATTTCTAAAAGAGTAGTGGAGGATGAGGTTGGAAAGATAGTTTCATTGGGTATGAGTATTTCAGACATTATTCAGATATTTGGGAGTTGGGAGGTGTTTGGCAGCACAGTGCTAACATGATGTGCTTTAGGGAGAATAATCAAAGAGTGGGATGTAAGCACTGGAGAGAGGGAGAGGAGAGGCTGGAGACAGGAAGATCCATAAGGTAACTATTAGAATGGTAAATATAAGATGATGAAGACCAAGTAAGGGTGGGAAAGTGCTAAGGGCAGTCAGATGGATGCATTTTCATTCGGGACAAGGTAAGTGGCTAGTATATGCTTGTTAAAAACAATTGGCATGATTTAACAAAGGGAGTGAGGAAGAAAAGAGTCAAGGCTGAGACCAGGGTTCCATGCCTGAATGTCTGAGAGTGATGGCACTATTATTGACAGAACAGGAAAGTTTGGTTGGGGAGATAACCTGCTGTGTCTAAGTTGATAGGAAGTGAATGTGAAAAAATCTTGCTCTCATATGTTAGGGCTCATACACTCACATATTTAGCCTGATGATGTAGATTTGGGAGTCCTCTAGAGATGTTCTTTGTGGCACTATGAGGCGAGATTGTCTCTGTGATGATAGGTTTGCACTGAGGCATCCATTGAATGACCTCGGACAAATCTCTTATCCTTGAACTAT
>JAQZBX010114458.1:0-10018 GCA_029593785.1 Cabassous unicinctus
TAGATGTTGTATATGCAACAGACAAATAGAAATTTCCTGCTCTCCTCTTCACCACAATGCCAAGCTTTTCCTTCTAGAAATACTAAATCACTTGCAATCCACTAAAAATGCCTTGGTCTTACATAGAAAACTTCTACTCATCCTTCAAATCTCAATCAAATGCAACTTTCTCAAGACCTGCCAAAATCTCCTTGCCTACTTTGTGAATACTCGTATTTTATTTGTATGTCTATCTTTCCGCTAGATAATAAATTCATTGAGAATAGGGATGTTTTCAATCTTCATATCCACATTTGACAGTATAGTCAGCAAATACCATGTGTTTATTAAATGAAACACTGAGTAAATACAATGACTAAGCTTTCCTTGTCAATTTTTTTCTAGTGAGCAAATAACTTTTTATCTTTCTGAATTATAGGCAAAGTAATAAATAAGAGTTTACACAAGCATTTGTTACTCCAGAGTATTACACAAGAGACAATTTTCAGAGCCCTATTACATGAATGTGAACCTCAGAGGTACTTTGTCATCTTTCTATTTGGCATTTATTTCAGCATCAGTTTACTTCATAAGTAAAATTTGTCCTCTGTCCTGGGGCACATTCCCATAATTAAAAACACAAAGTAGTAAATATTTCAAAATACACTGTACAGCAACAACCACAGAGTTGGTTATTGTACCACTACAGAACTTTCTTCTTGCCTTATTGAAACAGTCTAAAATGATGCACCTTGTACATTAACCTACTATGAATACATTAAAAATGTCTCACAGCAATTTATAATTGCCTACATATGAAGTCAGTCCTGACAATATTTCAAGGGCTATACTACCAGATTCAGGCTCTTGCAAGGCATACTACTTTCTGATATGAAATGCCATTCGATTTTTCCATTCATTTATTAAGCATATATCCAAATATAAATAAAGAAAGCATTAGAAATGTGTTCCAAAAGCAAAAAGGAGAAGTTAACTCCTTCCCAATTAAACAGGCTGGAATACCAATGGTGATGTGAGGGGGTGGCCATCTGTCAGTACATAAAGGACTTTGTGTTTGCACACAAAGACATTGCTCAACCCTCATCGGGTTCCTGCAGCCAAATTCTACCCTCATTGGGGCAACTCCCACTGAAATATCTAGGCATAAAGCAAGAACAAGGAAATGGCCGTTTGATGTATGAGAGAACCACAGGGTAGAATTGAGTCCATTTTTCTACTTTTATTTATTTAAAAAAGAGAGAGAACAGGGAGGACAAAAAAGAGAATTTGAGTAGGTGTTAGGAGACCAGATTTCTCATCTCATTGTATAATCTTAGGAAACTCACTTGAATTTTCATGTTTTTTGTTTTCTCCTGATAAGGTCGTCTTTTCATCTCTTTGTCCTCTCAAATCATAACCTGTAAGGCACAGCTTAGTTCCTAACTGTTCTGAAAACCTTCCCCTTATTACTTCAGCTTACTCTTTTTCTTTTCCTACTCTACTTACAGGCCTGGCACATAAATAAATTTAAAATTTATTTATAAACTGTGTTGTCTTCTAGTAGTTTTGTGTCCTTCAGTCTTGCATAGATTAAAATTTTCTTGATAACAGCAAAAAGCAATATTTCTTTTACTCTAAAGTGCCTAACACAAAGAGATGACAATATAAAAGATATTGTAATTGATAACTGTTCACTAAAGGGCTGATGTTCTGATGTTTTCAATTTCTACTAAGTTAAAAACTGGGATTAGTCCTTATCAAAAACAGATATTTAAATAGCATGAGCTACATCAAACCAGGGTCAGAGTCTTATTACTAGAGGGAAACAAGAAGACATTCCTTTAAAATAGTGTAGTCTGTTGCACAGCATTTGAGTTTCTTACAATAGTCACTCTTATTGCCCAATATCTGAGGGTTTGAGAAAGGCTGTCATCACAGAAGATAGGAGTACATACTCTATATCCAGATTGCAAATACTCTAATCTCAACTCTTTTTTTTTTTAATTTTTAATTTTGAAATAATTTCAAGCTTAGAGGACAGTTACAAAAATAATGCAAACCCCATACAGAGGACTCCAACATACCCGTATCGCCTCTCATACCCAGATTCATCAATTTTAACATTTTGCTGCGTTTACCCATTTTTTAAGGTTTATTTTGAAATACTTTCAAACTTTCAGGATAGTTACAAAAATAATACAAACCCCATACAGAGAACTCCAACATACCCAGGCCTTGCCCCAGATACCCAGATCCACAAATTTTAACATTTTGCCACATTTGCTGTATCATTCTAGCCATCAACTTATCAATACATCTATCTATCTTTCCATCTTCCTGCCCATTTGTTTGTCTATTTATCAATCCATTTTCTTGAATACTTGAGAGGGGTTGAATATATCATACTCCTTGAATACATATTACTACCATGTACATTTCCTAAGAACAAGGATATTCACTTATTTAACCACCTTAAGGGCAGTTATCAAGTTCAAGAAATTTAACATTGATATAAACCTTACAGTCTACATTCCAAATTTTTCATATGTCCCAATAATGTACCTTTGAGCCTTTTCTCCTCCATTGTTAGATTCCACCCAGGATTATGTATTGCATTTAATTGTCATTGTCTCTTTAGTTTTTTTTTTTTTTTTTAATTGTGGGAATATTACACACACACACACACACACACACATACAAACACAACATAAACCTTCTCATCTCAACCACTCCCAAGCACACCACTCAATGGGATTAATCACATTTACAATGTTGCAGTACCTTCACCACCTTCCATTACTAAAACTTTCTCATCTCCCTAAACTGAAACCTTATAGTCATTATGCATTAACTCCCCTTCCTCCTGCCTCCTGCCCCTGGCAACCTGAGTTCTAATTTCTATCTCTATGAGCTTGCATATTCTCTGGTATTTTCTTTGTAGTTACCACAGGGCTTAATCTATAACAATCTCATTTGCCTTGGTACCAACTTAACTTCAGTAGTATACAAAAACGATGTTCCTATATCCCTCTGTTTCAAATTATACACATTACATATTTATGCATTGAGTCCAAACCACTAATTTATCATTATATTTTTTTATATTTGCCTTTTAGATATTGTAGGAAGTAAAAAGTGGAATTACAAACTAAAAATACAATAATACTGGCATTTACACTTACCCATGTCATTACCCTCACTAGTGATCTTTATTTCTTCATGCAGCTCCAATCTATTGTCTACTTCCTTTCCTTTCAACCTACAGAACTCTCTTTGGCATCCCTTGTAAAGCTTGTCTAGTGATGGTGACAAAGTCCTTCAGCTTTTGTTTATCTGGGAATGTCTTAATCTCTCCCTCATTTTTGCAAAACAGTTTTGCCAGATATAGAATTCTTGGTTGGCAATTATTTACTTTCAGCACTTCAAATATGTCATCCCACTGCTTTCTTGCCTCCATGGTTTCCAATGAGAAATTGGCACTTAATCTTATTGATGCGCCATTGTATGTGACACGTTGCTTCTCTCTTGCAGCTTTCAGAATTCTTTCTTAATCTTTGGCATTTGAAAGCTTGATTATAATATGCCATAGTGTGGGCCTATCTGGGTTTATCCTGTTTGGAGTTCATCAAGTGTCTTAGATGTATATATTCATGTTTTTCATTAAATTGGGGAAGTTTTCAGCCATTATTTCTTTGAATATTTTTTCCTCTTCTTTTCCTTCCTTCCTTCCTCCCTCCCTCCCTCCCTCCCTCCCTCCCTCCCTGTCCTTCTGGGACTTCCACAATGTGTATACTGGTATGCTTGATGGTGTCCCACAGATTCCTCAGGCTCTGTTCACTTTTCTTCATTCTTTTTTCTTTTTGCTCCTCAGACTGCATGATTTCAATTGTCTTATCTTCAAATTCTCTGATTCTTTTGTCTGCCAGATCCAATCTGCATTTGAACCTCACTCAGCAATTTTTCATTCCTGTTACTGTGGTCTTCAGCTCTGTTTGGTTCCTTTTCCTAATTTCCATCTCTCTGTTGATATTCTTTTTTGTGTTCATCTATCATTTTCCTGATTTCTTTTAGTTCTTTGACTATGCTTTTCTTTAGTTCTTTGAGCATAGTTAGGACCATTTTTAAAAGTCTTTGTCCAGTATGTCCCAGGTCTAGTTCTCCTCACTGATGGTCTCTAATGCTTTAATCTTCATCTTTGCCTGGGCTATCACTTCCTGTTTCTTTGTATATTTCATAACCATTTGTTGAAACCTGGACATTTGATATTTTAATGTGTTATCACTGGGATTTAGATTCTGAGACATCTGTTCCTTACGCTTGTATCCAGCTAGTGTTATGACAGAGCTTTCCCTGAATGCCAGGAGCTAACAAACAAAACAAAACAAAACAAAAAAGAAGAAGTGGGGGGAGGGAGGGAAGACACATATCTTTCCCAGTCTTTGCATATTGACTTATGCTAGAACTCTTCTTTAAGATTTATAAAAACTAGCTCCAGTACAGATGCCTCCCCAATCCTTTCTGTGCTTGCCTCTTGTCTTGGGCATGGGTATGTGGCCCTAGGAATTCCCCCATTTACATGGATGTGAATGCCCTCTCTTCCCCAGTTCTTCAGGGTCTTGGGCACTACACTGTATATCCTACAGTCAGCAATCCCTTGCTCCAGTCACTTGACTGCTCTCTCACAGCATTCTGTAGGAGAGTTTTGTGAACTGCCTTCTACATGCAGGTCAAGTTCTGGGATGGTGAATCCCTCAGGCCACCACCAGTAAGATTTGGCCATATATACATGCTCCCAGTATGCGCATGAGGGTTACTCTGCTCCCTCCAGAACTGAGACCAGGGATCAGCACTGGGAGCCACAGCCAGCTACACACCAAGCCAGAGAGGGATGGGGGAGGGACTAGTGCAGTTGCCACAAGATCCTACTGCTTTAAAGTTAACTTTTTCTTGATTCGGTGCTCACTCTGTTATTGCAGGCCTTTAACTATTTTCTAGGCCTTTGAGATAGATGTTTCTACCAGTTCCGGCTTGTTGTTCAAAGCTTCTGTGGGGGGATGAAGCCCTGAAGTGTCTCCAATCCCAACTCTTTTACTTATTAGCTGTTACCTAATAAGTTAGGCAAGTTACCTAACTTGTAATTTTTTCATGTGCAATTGAGAATAATAATAATGCCTACTTCATATGGTTGCTATAAGGATTAAATGAATTAATACATATAAAAGGCCTAGGATAATGTCTAGCATGCAATGTATTCAATTAATGTTAGCTAATTATTATTATTTGACAACACAGAATATTCAATTTTAAAAGGTTAATAGATTTCTAATGAAAGTAGAGAAAAATAAGTTAACTTTTCCTTCCTGGTATAACAATTTCTTCTTCAGCCTATCAGCTAAAACAAATAACCCAATCCCTACTTATACCCAAGTCTGTCTGACTAAAACCTCCTCTTTAGCAAGTCACCAATGACATTCTTCAATTTTTAAAAAACAGATTCAAATCCTAGAGTGTTGCTGAGCCTAATCTATGTGCCAGCCACAATGTAAACAGATACACACACACTCACAGACACAGATATATATATATAATACATAATCATATAATTTAATTCTCACAAAAATCCTTCATGTTAGATACATAAATCCTATTTTCTAAATGAAAACACTGAGGTTCAGAGAGATCAAATATCTAAATCAAGGTCACATAATTAGTAAATGGCTAAACCAAGAATGGAACCCAGGCCTACCAACTTCAAATTCCACTCTTTTTCTACTATACATCACACTACTTGCCCACAATTTCCTTTTTCCCTAAATCCATCCACATATAATTTATAGCAGAGCAAAACATAGAATGTTTCCTCATAGTTCATCTATATATTCTTGCCAAACCACATAGTCCTGTAACTTCCCATTTCTGCTCCTCTAGTCTCATGTCAATTTAACTTCCTTTCTGGTAGTAAGAAATGCAGTGCTTAGAGCTATGTGGCTTTAGAATTCCCAGGCCTTCCTTCTAATGACTTCCTCTAAGTACAGGCTTTTAAACATCTTTTGTGATGCAATGCTTATTCTGACAAATTGCCTGACATTCTGAAACTTTTTTTAATTTTTTAAAAATTTTAAACATTACTCTGTAGTAATCCACAGAAAAGAGTTATAGATTTATCTTGAAAACTTAATAAAATAGCCTACACTTGAGGCCGAAGACAATTAAGAAATAGGGGAAAGTAAAAGAAATAAATATTGGAAAGAGAGTGGAGGAAAACTTATTAGAAGAGAGGTCAAAGAATACAGAGGTCAAAGTATTCTTACGATCTTCTATGGATATTGAAATCACCCAGAATTATGACCAGTGGTGTGTCAGAGAGACACCAGGGAGCCATGTGTAAAAAATAAAGGGTAGTACCCAGGAGGGGGAACGGCAATAAAGTGGTGTAAGACCAGAGTCTGCTGCTGCGAGCTTCAAAGTCAGGGTTTTTTTAGGAATGTGGTAAGACGAACAATTTAGAAGAGGCAATGAGAAGCAAGGAAAATATCTAGTCCAAATCCAGGCTCATAGATAAGAGGAGTGTGGGAGAGAACTTGTAAAGGCTGCAGAAGAAGTGAGGTCCTTCCATATTTCAGTTAGAAGAAGATGGTAAAGGATTTGAGAAATCAGTGTTCTCTGACATTTTGCAGTTAACATAAAATCATGTGTTATCTTTTTTTAAAAACCTACTAAGGATAATAGAACCTACCACATTCACATAAAGAATAGTCTTTGTTGACCATGTAATAACGATACAGATACCTTCCATCTCCTGCTTAATAACTATCATCTATTACTGAGAATGAGATAGTCTACATAAGGTAACAAAGAACTTATTTTCCAATATTTTAAGTAAATTACAATTCATTACAAGTCAACCCAAAACCACTAACCAGTTTCCTAAAGAGTAACTAAAGCATCTATATATAAGTAACAAACTCCAATGTTAGGACATAAAATGTTTAAAATATCAATTCCTGATTAAAACCAATTATTATGGTTGTCAGCTACTTTATAGGCACACCATTTTTGTTGACATTTGGTGCATTTTCAAACTCTCTATAAATGATTCTGACATTCTACCAATTATATTTGGAATGTAACACAAGACTTCCCATGCATTATTCTGTTAAAAATGGATGTGATTGGGAAGCGGCTGTGGCTCAATTGGTTGGGCTCCTGCTTACCATACGGGAGGCCCTGGGTTCAGTTCCTGGGGCCTCCTGGTGAAGGCAAGCCAGCCCACACGGCGTGGTGAGCGAGCTGGCGCAACAAGATGACGCGATAAAGGGAGACAAAGCAGACACAGGAAAATGCACAGCAAATGGACACAATGAGCACAAGCAGCAAGGGGGGGATAAATAAATAAATAAAAATAAATCTTAAAATAAAAAAAAAAATACATACCATTTATAAAATATCTTTAAAAAAAATGGATGTGATTTTATTGAGTTTATTGAAAATAAATACAAATTTTTCTCAGATAATCATCAGCCAAAACACATTGAGAAATAAGTGTATTCTAGGATATTTGGGTGTTACATACCAAGAGGCTTTCTACTAGGAGAAACATTAATTGAGGTGTCATTCTGTAGACTCTGCTTGCATATTACATTTGTTCAAGTGGATTGAATAAGAACTTTACTGTCTAAACTTGGGCAAGTTAAGTAGGTTCCCTAAACATCAGAATTCTCATAGTAAATGTAGGAAAATAATAGTGCTTTCCTCAAGGAGTTTTGGTGAAGATTAAATGAGGGAGTGGATGTGGCTCAAGTGGTTGAGCACCCACCGCCTACATGAGAGGTCCCAGTGCCTCCTGAAAAACACAAAAACAAACAAAAAGCAAAACAAACAAAAAAACCAACTCAGGCATCTTTTAAAATAAAAATAAATTAATTAATTAAAGAAAAAAAAATCAACTCAGGGAAGCTGATGTGGCTCAGTGGTTGAGCGGCTGCTTCCCACATATGAGGTCCCAGCATCAATCCCTGGCCCCTGGTAACTCCAAAAAAAAAACAAAGATTAAGTGACATAATGTACACTAAGCAATATATGCCCTGGCATATAGTAAATGTTCAATAAATGGTTTCTACTATTATTTTTATTAGCTGTCTAGCAATTACAACTTAAAAAGTTTACACACGCGTTCTCTTGCTTGATCCTTAAAACAAAACAATTCTATGTAAGAGAGAGACAGGACATGGATTATTATTTTCACTTAGCAAATGAAAAGTAAAATGCTAAAAAGAAGTAAAGTGCCTTGTCCAAAGTTGCATGATTACTTAGCAATATCCACCAAGATTAGACCCCTAAACCAGGGGTTGGCAAATTTTTTCTTAAAGGGACAAATAGCAAATATTTTAGGCATGGAGACCATACAGTCTCTATTGCAACTAGTCCACTATGCCACTGTAGCACAAGAGTAGTCATAGACAATATAGAAACAATAAGATATGGCTATGTGCCAATAAAACTTTATTTATAAAAATGGGCAGCAGGCTGGATTTAGCTCATGGGCCCTATTTTGCAGATGCCTGCCCTAGACCTTTAGACTCCTAGTTGAGTGTACATTCCACTACTTTTTGTTACTACTTATTTTCAACATAGTGCTTTAGCATACATTACTTAATGGCATTAACTGTTAGGGAAAGATAAAGCAGAGATAATTTGTAAAAGAACTCTGAAAACACTAAGGTATTACATAAAGATTAGTATTATTGTTTTTCTCTCTTCTCCAGCTTTTAAAACTTTCTCATTATCTTTATCCTATTTCTTTTTCCTCTAATAAGACAGTTGGCCTGAAGGTAAACACTTTTCTAAGTACACCCTAAGACAAATATGTTTGTGGAATCTTATTCTAAAGGAAGTAGTGGACACTCCATGAGATACCAGAATGAACAAACATTTCCATATCTCATCTTTTAAAATGGTAAGGAATATGAAACTTTTGTATACAACTTATACCAGCATGTTTTTAGGGAAGTAAAGGAAGCGATAGTGAGCATTTACTATATTTTCAACCTCAAAGAACAGAGTGATTAACAGTTTTCTCTTTATAGAAGTCATGTGATGATAAGGACACTGGACTCGGAATCGGAAGATCTAATTTGGAATTCTTTTCTTCTATTACTATCTTAGTGATTAGTAACCTATGTATAAGGAGTTCTTGTGAGAATTAAGATAAATAACTATTTTTAAATACAAAGCATCATAAATATTGATTATTGAATTTGAAATTATAAACTTTTAAATTTATAATTTAAGTTAATAAAATAAAGCTTTTATTTAAAGCTTTCTAGCTTTACATGATTTATAAAGCATCCAAAATATCTATTGCCAAAAATAGAGTATCAAGCACCTTTTCTGACAAGGAGCTAAAAGTACTTAAAAACTTTCCCTCATTTAAGCCAACAAAATTCCTATGAAATAAAAGCAAACCAGAATCTTCTGAGTTATGTGTGCTAGGCATTTTACATATATTAATTTATTTAACCTTCACAACACCCTTAAGAAGAAACTGAGGCTCAGAGAAATGATGAATTGCTCGAGAAGCAAAGCTCCTATGTGGCAGCAGATCTTGGATTCATACCCAGGTTAAAGTGACTCTAAAGCTTGTGTTCTTTTCATTACATAACAGTTTCTTCAGCTTTTTGACTTGGAGTCAACAAAAAGCTAAGTGCTTCATATAAGGTGAAAGAATAATTACTTTCAGTATACTAGAAGGCAAATCCTCAGATTACAGCTAGATTAAGTCACCTCCAAATAACATAAAGGCAATTTCCAGACAATTATTGATTAATCTAATTTTGGTCCCCAAAATGTACTGCTAAATCAAGTAATTGAAGTATATTTACACTAGTTAAAGAAACTAGGATATTACCAAGTTTAAACTTCAGATGTTCAAAGAAACAGATCTAGAATGTTCATGAGAGCAAAACTAAACAAAGAACAGGTTTCCTAAATGGTGAAAGCACATCACAGGAATTTGTAATTAGTAGTGCTAACATATGGG
>JAQZBX010114459.1:0-10018 GCA_029593785.1 Cabassous unicinctus
TTTTTCCCCGAGAAAGACCAGTCTTTTTTATAGAGAGGCTGGAGGTAATTAATTTAGAAATCCCTCTCTAATTTAGAGGAATCCCTGTCTAAATAGACTCTTCCATGTAAATTTCCTGTGAGCAAGGATATTTACTTACCTAATCACCGTAAGTGCAATTATCAAGTTGAAGAAATTCAACATTGATATAATAGATAGACTCTATTCACCTCCAGAGCAGCTCTACTTCTGTATCTGCTCTGCAAAGCCAAAAATAATTCAACTATTCTTTCACTAACCTGAAGCAGCTTTCTTTTTAAAAATTGTTTTCCTAAATAGAAAAATTGTACATTTTATTGTAAAAAGCTCTTTATCCCCTCCCATGTACTTTTTTCACCTTTCTGGTTTCTGACACTATTGTTTTAGATGTTATAGGGTTCTGCCATTTTCCCCTGCATTTTACTACTTTTCTCCACCTTAATTTATTTGGCAAGAAAATGGCACTGCATAACTTCATGTTTAGACACATATGCTTTCTTACTGCATTTAGTCAGTAAAAAAATTTTGGGATTAAAGAATATTTGAACAGCTGTGATATAAAGAGTTGGAAGTGATTATGCATTGTTTCCATGTTTGCAAAAGTTAAAAAAGAAATTTTTATATAAGGATCTGTCAAAGAAGAGCTGATTTATTTTTGAAACTTCAGTAATATATTAAATATTTCAACAAATAGATTAAGGCTAAAGATTCAAAGAAAAATAGATTTTTGCTGTTAAGAGCATTAGAGACTAGTGGGGAGTAAGATAGGTAAATTAATAGCTCTCCATCTTTGTGTACATAAAAATTGCCTTGTGAGTTGTTAAAATACAGGTTCCTTGACTCAAGATTTTGATTCCTTACATCTGGGGAGAGAAGTAGTTAGGAATTTGCATGTTCAATAAGCAGCCAAGGTGATTCTGTTCTATCCACATACTTTGAGGATCCCCAGTGTAAATAAATAATTAGATGATACACAAACTTCAGGTCTTTGTGAGGCACTTTGGGAATACAAGGAGGAAACAACTGTGCCTGGAGAAGTCTGAATCTTCAGGAAGGAGGAAGATGAGGTGTAATGGGCATTGTCTTCTTTTTTCTTTCCTTCTTTTTTTTTTTTTTAGGAGGTACCGGGGATTGAACCCAGAACCTCGTACATGGGAAGCAGGCGCTCAATCACTGAGCTACATCTGCTCCCCATCTTTCCTTCATTTTTTAAGGTACAGTTTAGCTTCTACTAAACCTACTAAGTTCTTACTTGAGTCACATTACTTTTGAATAAGATCATTTATAAAATGTTGCTTTTGGGCTTCCAAACTTTCAGGCCACTAAGGCGGGTGCAGCATCTATGATTCACTACATGGTTCTGATATCAGCTTGCTTGATGCTGCTCACTTTGTGTGGATGGGTGCTTTGGACTCTCTTCATTCTCTTCCGAAGCCATTCAGTCCTCAATCTCCTTTTCCTTGGCTACCCGTGAGTACTCCTGTTTTACCATTTTATTAGTAAGTCTTAAGAAAATATTTGGGTCATGCAAGAGGTAGTATAAAAGAGGAAAAATGAAATTCTTCAGACATAAACTAAAAGTTTAGAAAATTGGAAAATCAGTGGATAAGGTCACCATATAATTTATTTTCTAACCTAGAATACTTTTGATCCAATTTAGCATAATGAATGGGATATCCAGACAAGAGGCATAGACCAGGATTGTCCCAGGACAACTGGGATATATGGTTACCTTCCCAATGGAGAACATTTTAATCAGCTCTCTTTGTCAAATAAAGGACGCTGTTGGGATAAATTATTAATTTTAGCTAAATGGATTGGCTTAACCACTTTTATCCTCTTGGTCAAATTACTTTGTTTGGGCTCACATAGAGAATTGTGTCATATTTAAGCCCTGTATACTTGTTTTTTCATGGAGGGGTTAGCATCTCATGAAAGATGTTAAACACACAACAAGGTTGAAAGAATTTTACAGGAAACACCTGTGTAACCACCACCTAGATTCTACCCACTAATATTTTACTATAATTTCTTAACTCATATCTTTCCATCTATTTATCCGTCCCTTTTTGCATCCATCAATCCATCTTACTTTTCGTGCATTTCAAAGTTAAATTGCAGGCTTCAGTTTACTGCCCCCTAAATACTTAAGCATATGCATTATCATTAACTAGATTTCAATATTTGTTTACAGTTTTTTCTTTTGATGTAAAATTTACAATAAAATTCATATATCTTAAGTGTACATTTGCTGAGGTCTGATAAATGCATAGACCTGTGTAACTCAGACTCCTGTCAAAATGGAGAACATTACCATTACCCCAGAAGGTTCCTTGGTGCCATTTTCTAAACCCCACTCCATGGCCTCCAGAAGCAACCACTATGGTGACTTTTTTCTACCATCTATTAGTTTGCCTGTTCTAGAACTTCACATAAATGGAATCAGACAGTATATACACTTTTTGTAAGGCTTCTTTTACTCAGCTTAATGCTTTATGATTCATCCATGTGGTTTCATATATCAGTATTATTCCTTACCACAGTTTGTTTATTCATTCTCCTATTTATGATGGACATTTAGGCTGTTTCCAGTTATTGGCTATTAGAAATAAGATTTTGTGAATATTTTTGTATAAGTCTTTTTTGTGATATGTTTTTATTCTCTTAGGTAAATATCTAGGAGTGGAATTGCTAGGTCATAGGGTAGGAGTGTACTTAGTTTTATAAGAATCTACCAGGGAAGCGGGTGTGGCTCAATGGATAGAGCTCCCGTTTACCATGTGGGAGGCCCCGGGTTCGCTTCCCGGGGCCTCCTTGTGAGAGCAGGCCGGCCCGCGCTGCGCGGTGGGCTGATGCAGCAGGACCTCACAGCAAGGGGGAGATAAGCAGACACGGAAGAAACACACAGCGAATGGACACAGTAAAAAACACAAGCAGCAAGGGGGAGATAAATAAATAAATAAACAAATAAATAAATCTTAAAAAAAAAAAGAATCTACCAGATTCTCCTAAAGAGATTGTGTCATTTTATCCTCCAACAAATTTTGTGAGAGTTCTGGTTGCTCCACATCTTTGCCAGCATTTGATGTTACCCATTTCTTTTTTTCTTTTTTTTTTTAACTGCTCTGGTGGGTATGTAGTGGTATCTCATTGTACATATTGGCTTATTAATTAAACAAATTTCTTTGAATAGATTAACTTGTATACATTTGGCTAATGTTTTCTTCATGGGATGTTAATAGACAGCTACTATTTACTGATCTCTTATGTGTTAAGTGCCGTGCTAGGTGCTTATAAACATTGCCTCACAAAATCATCACAGTTATCCAAGAGGTAGTATATTTAATTTGCTATAACAGAGGTCCAAAATAATAGTGGCTTTAAAAGGTTAGAAGTTTATTCCTCTCTCATGTACAGTGTGAGTGTAAGTCATCTTGAGCATTTGTGGCAGCTCCATGATGTCAAAGATGTAGGTTCCTATCTTTGTTTTCCACCCTTTATAGCAGGATGAATTGGGAGGGGGAGAGAATGACCCAGAAGTTGCACTTATCACTTCATCCCACTTCCCATCGACCAGAACTTAATTTAAAAGCCATATGTAGCACATGAAAAGATGCTCAACATAATTAGTTATCAGGGAAATGCAAATCAAAACCACAATGAGATACCATTTCACACCCATTAGAATGTGACTGCTATTAAAAAACAAACAAACAAACAAACACCCCAGAAAATAACAAAGGTTGGAGAGGATGCAGAGAAATAGGAACACTCATTTATCACTGGTGGCAATGTAAACTGGTGCAGCTACTGTGGAAGACAGTTTGACAGTTCCTCAGAAAGCTAAGTATAAAATTACCATATGACCCAGCAATCCCACTACTAGGTATATACCCAAAGAAAAAGCAGGGGCTCAAACATATTTGTACAATGATGTTCATAGTGTCATTATTCACAATTGCCAAAAGAGAAGCAACCCAAGTATCTTTATCAACCAGTGAATGGATAAATAAAATGTATATACATACAACAGAGTATCATTCATCCATAAAAAAGAATGATGTCTTAGTACATGCGACAACATGGATGAACCTTGAAGACATCATGTTGAGTGAAATAAACCAGATACAAAAGGACAAATGTTGCGTGATCTCACTGATTTGAAACAATCAGAGTACGCAAACTCATAGAGTCAGAATCTAAAATATAGGTTACCAGGGGACAGGGTGGGGATAGGGAATGGGAGTTAAGGCTTAAAATTAAAATGTACAGGGTTGCTATTTGGAATGATGGAAATGTTTTGGAAATGGATGGTGGTGATGGTAGCACAACATTGTGAATATAATTAACAGCACTGAAATATATATCTGAATGTGATTAAAAGGGGAAATGTTAGATTGTATATATAGTAACAGAATAAAACTTAAAAAAAAAAAAAAAAATCCGTGGAACTGCACTACACAGTGAACCCAGACCATAGTTAATAGTACAGTTATAAAAATGTGCTATCATCAATTGTAAAGAATGTTCCACACCAGTGCAAGGTGTTAATAATTGGGTGGCATATAGAAATTCTGTATTTTATACATGATTGTTCTGTAAACCCATAACTTCTAATACAAGGGAAAAAAGCCATATGTAGCCATAAGAGAAGCTGGGAAATTAAGTCTTTAGTTGGGCAACCATGTGCCAAACTAAAAAAAATCTGTTGCTATAGAACAGGAGAACAGCGTGGCTATTGGTGGACAATTAGCAGGTTAAGATGTGGCAAAAACAGGTTAAGAGATTAAGAAACTTCCCCATTGCCAGACATTAAGTAAGTGAGAAAGACACAGGTCTTTCTGATTCCAGAGCCCTTGTCTTAACCATTACTCTGTAATCTGTAGTTCTCAAAATGTGGTTTCTAGAACAGCAGCATCAGCCTCACCTGGAAACTTGTTAGAAATAGACTTTCTCAGAATCTACCCCAGACCTACTGAATCAGAAAATCTGGAGGTGGGGCCCAGCAATCTGTATTTTAATAAGCCCTCCAGGTGATTCTAATGTACACTCAAGTTTGAAAACTACTCCTTTATACCATTTATGGTACTGAATGTAAGCATGAATTTATATGGGTAGTCACGTAGTATAAAATTAAGGCATGATCAAGGATTGTGCAGGCAAGGATGGCAGGAAGAGTATTGGTTGTACCATGGTAGATCTGATTATAGTGTCAGTTTAAACAGTTTTTTAAGGTACTCACCAACTGAAATCATTAATATTACCTTTTTCCTACAAAGTGAATTTTCTATGCTATAAGCATCATTTTTTATACTCAGGATTCTTCTAAGGTATATTTTACATCAGTTATTTCTATATTTCTATATTAATATTTCAGCTGAGTTAAAACAAATATTGATTTAGTTATTGTATTTATGAAACAATAGCTGGTTGAATCAATTAGAAGGTTAACCATATCTGATTCAAAAGGCTAGTCATGGGGGCGCGGATGTGGCTCAAATGGTTGGGCGTTCGTCTGCCATATGGAGGGACCTGGGTTCGTTCCCCGGGACCTCCCAGTAAAATAAAAAAAAAATTTTAAAAAAGGCTAATCATGGTTGTATCAAGGAATATTTTGGGCACATATAAAATAATTACCATCATCAAAATGGTTAGCAAACATTTTCATTTTAGTTTAGATGCCTAAAGAAGCTTACACATTCTGAAATCTCGCTACATGCCGTAAAACAATGAGATAAGCATGTAGTATAGACAAATTTTTGGTCTAAATATATTTACCCTCTTTCCTTTTAAAAATTTTATAACTTTTATCTAAACTTCTGTTTAAAAATTAAGTATGTATTTATTTTGCATATGTCCGGGGTCAGTTGGAAGGTCGGAGACTTTTTTAATTTTACCTGGGTTTAGTCACATATCTTGTGATCGAGACTGGCTGTCATTTTAGGCAACTGGGACAACTCAGCACTGTTCCACCTGTCTCCCATCTAGAAGGCTAGCCTGGACACGGTAACCTGAAAATGCCAGAGCTGCAAGAGAGCAAGCGCCAACATTACAAGCCCCTTTTGTGCTCCTGATTGCCGCATGTCTGCTGGCATCGTATTGGCCAAAACAAGCCCAGTATGAGGAGTAGGAGAGGTCGCCTCACCCACAGAGCAAGGGCTCTGCAGTTACATATCAAAGGGTGAGAATACAAGAACAGATAAAGAATTGTGATCTTCGACACAATCTGCCACAAACCCCAACTTCTTACCCCCACCCCTACATTTACAGTTTGTATTTCAGCAATATTGAACTTCTTGCAACCTTCTCTGGCCTTAAAATATCTGTTATTTCCCATATCTGATTTTATGTCACTGGAGTAGCCATCTTATCTGTAATACCTATGTCACAATGTATAAGTTACTTAATGAGGACTTGGGGAAGTATTTACAAAAATTTTAAGATACCAAAGGGAATTTTTAAATTTGAATGTGGTTAAAAGGGGAAATTTGGGGTTGTGTATATGTTACTAGAATAAAAATTAGAAAAAGGAAATCCATAGAACTGTACAACACAGACAGTAGTGAACCCTAAGATGATGTTAATAATAGGGTGACATATGGGAACTTTGTATTTTGGGCATGACTTTTCTGTAAATCTACAACTTATCTAATAATAATTTTTAAAAAATATTTAGTTTTTCCCTTAAACAAAAAGTTATCAAAAGTCTCAAAAATATGTGTGCCAAGTATGTTCCATCTACCATCCTAGGCACCAAGAATACAGCAGTGAATTAAGCAGACTAAATCTCTACCTCACAGAGCTTAAATTATAGTGAGGAGAGGGCTGGGAGGTACATAGTAAAGTTGGGGTGGTAAGTTCTATGGAGAAAAATCAGCAGGAAAGGAAGACTAAGCGTCCCTCTGGGGGGAGAGGGGGGAAGTAGGCAATGTAATGGGGAGGCAGAGGAACCCTCAGTAAGAAAAAGACATTCAAGGTGGGGGGCAAGCCATGCAAAAATTACCATATGTGCATAGAGATGTGTGTAGGCGAATGCTTATCACATTGCTATTTCAAGCAGAGAAAATAAGAAGCAGACTAAGTATCCAACAAAAAAGAAATAGCTAAAATTATGGTACATCTATATGAGAATATTATAGCATCTTTAAAAATTGTTACAGAAAAATACTTAATGACATGATGCTCATTGTGTGCATATATATATATATTATGAATAACAAGATACAAAACAGCTTCTACTGTATGAGGCCAACATGTAAAAAAAAAAAAGTATAAAGTCTATTTTTACACATTAGAAAAATGCATATTCAATTATAAAAATTACAAAAACAATTATTTCTAGGTGATTTATATTTTGTCATTGTAATATTCCATCATTTTCCTACTCTACAACGAATTGTGTATTGCTTTTGTGGAAAGAAAGTGCTTCCCAAATAATGGATTTACCATCAGCAAAGGTCCCTTTTGAGTTATGTTCACTCTGGTGAATCATGACATTTTATTGACATACTTGTAAGATTTGGTCTTAAGTGGCATCTGAGGTCTCATTTTCATATTCACCTTTTCTACAGGTTTGGTGTTTATGTTCCTCTCTGCTGTTTCCACCAGGATAATAGAGCTCCTCTTCTTCTCACAGACTATAACTATGTGGTTCAGCACCAGGCGGTAGAGGAAAGTGCCTCAACTGTGGGTGGCCTGGCCAAATCCAAAGACTTCCTCTCCTTAGTGGTGGAGTCTCTAAAAGAACAGTTTAATAATGCCACGCCATTCCCCACCCATAGCTGCCCCCTGTCTCCAGACCTCATACGCAATGAAGTAGAATGTCTGAAAGCAGATTTCAACCACAGAATCAAGGAAGTTCTCTTCAACTCCCTCTTCAGTGCCTACTATGTTGCATTTCTCCCCCTATGTTTTGTGAAGGTAAGTGGTTGTCTTGCTTTTACATGCTTCCTAGATTTGTGTGTCAATTACATAAATTGGGTGTTTCTTATTTAATCCCCCTTTTCTCTGTCTCCCCTTTGGCAGCCTGGATGGTGGAGTTCGGCTGCATCTGGAGTGCTCTAATACCGCTCCTGGTTGGCGGATAGGTATTTCCATATATGTGATGCACCCGTGGTGGTCCCTTCTTTTTTTTTTTTTTTTTAATTTTTTGTTATACCCAGGGAGAATGAAAATTGTATTTATAATAGAATTAGTATGCAGTAGCTTAAGAGGACCAAGGAGTCAATAAAATACAGCCTATTGTAGTTGATCTTAACACGGTTATCAGGAGTTTCCTTGAATTTAATCTAACCATTCTCTCTAAATTTCAACTTACTTCAATACAAAAGAAAAATGATTCTGGTTACCACTTGAGCTCAAAATCTTTTGGGACATTTTAGTGCTCTTCCTTCACCCATTCAGAAGCACTTCAGCAGCCGGAGTGGTCATTCACAGAGAGCACTCACTTCAAGAAAAGAAGCACTTAAAATATAATTACCTCTCCCTCCCAGCCCTAACTCATACAGCCAGAAAGTCAGGTTGAAGGATTTTGGAGGACTCTGCTCTTGAACTGTCTGCACGGATAGCAGGACAACCAGTGCATGTGTGACTCAGTGTGGCATTTGTCTGCAGGGCACCCATCCCTACCTCCACTGCTCGCCAATGCATGTATCATCTCTCTCTCTCCTGATCTCTTCCAGAGTACCCAGTACTATGACATGCGCTGGTCATGTGAGCATCTCATTATGGTGTGGATCAATGCTTTCGTAATGCTTACCACACAACTGTTGCCGTCCAAATACTGTGATTTGCTACATAAATCAGCCACTCACCTGGGCAAGTGGCAGAAGCTGGAACATGGGTCCTACAACAATGTTCCACAACACATGTGAGTAGGCTAGAGGGTAAAACCATGTAACACTTTTCTACATGCTGCTGATCATGTTTGTTTGCTTTGTATGTCTATTTGCTTTGTATGTCATTCTTGTTCTTGGCTTTGAACATTTAATTTTTAGTTTTTGTCCACATGGATGCTTGTCATCGCTCTAAAATGAACACAGAGGACATTAACTCATTTCCACCACCATCCCCAGCCCTACTTGAAATTCCTCCTACTCTGCAACCGCCCAGTCACTCTAGAGTGTGTAATTTGTCTCCCAACCTAAATCTTCGAGTTAAATCTTTCAGTCTTAACTCTTTGGCCAAATTCAAAAAGTCATGATATATTTTAAATTGTTTTTAGAGGACTTTAAGATTCATCTCATCTTCATTACCACAGCTAAATAGTTGCTAACTAATCATTTTGTACTTGGACAGCTGGAATTTGCTTCTCTCTTCCCTGTCCAATAAATGCAGATTCACTTTAGTAATTTTCCTTGCCTGCACTTTTTACTATATTTCCTTTTCTTCCTCAACTCTCTACTGAATATTTTTCCGCTTCTCACATATTTAAATGAAAACTGCCCCTGACTGTGAGTTCTCTCTAAGTGTTCCTCTCATTGTCCCCTCATCAGTCATTTCTCTGCATGGTACCTATGATCCAAAATGTCTAACTTTAGAATCCTCTTGTTTCTTTCACTTCTGAGCCCTTCATCATACCTTTCTCTCAGTCCTGTACCATCTTCATCTTCCTCCCTTTTGTAATTTGAACATTTCACGAATTTCATCACCTAGAAAGTCTTTCTTAATTAAGTTGGACAGATTGAGGTGACCTTCCCTTCCCCTCTCCCCCTCAGAGTTCTCCCTTCAATTATCTGCCTTGATGTCTGATACAGATTAGCACAGGCCTTCAAGCCCAGGAACTGAAAGAGATTGGGCCAGGCTGAAAAGAAACCCGACTGTGGGCAAAGGACAAATTTCAATAAAAATTGAATATACAATCCACAGTACTAGTACTGTACATCTTCAGGCTACTGATGGCACATGGCCATGAGGTGTATCATCACTTTAATGCTGGTAAGTGTGAGCAAGGCCGGTGGAACATTTTCTGAACTGGGAAAGCTTCAGGGTGCTAGAATTT
>JAQZBX010114460.1:0-10024 GCA_029593785.1 Cabassous unicinctus
ATATCATATATTTCTTACCCACTTTAGTTCTTCTCCTTTAATATTTGACAGTAACATATTACGTATTGTATTTATATGTCTTATTTATTTTGTCTGCCTCCCCCACTAGAATGCAAACACCATGAGAGTGTACCATTCTCTAGAAGAGTACCTGACACACAATAGGAACTCAATAAATATCTGCTAAATGAAAAACCAAACGAAAGGATGGTTTGGACACTTGAGCATTGACATGGTAGCACTGATCTACCCCCCAGCTTGGAATCAGGAGTCAAGCTTCCTGAAAGTAACAAATTTGGGTTCTTCATGCCCATTTGTTTTTAACCTTGTCTCCCCCAATAGAAAAATGACTGGAGACATTTTCCCTCTAAGCCTTGGCATTATCTTTCTCCATACTCTCATCCCTTCAGCCTATCCTTTCTTAGCTTCCTTCTCCACCCAGAAAGCCTTCTACCAAGTCAAATGAAACTTACCTTGAATAAGGGCAATTGCTCAACCTGTGGCAGCACTTACTATGTATTAGCCACTATGCTGAACATTTTGGATAGATTATTTCCTGAATCCTTACAACAACTATATGAGTTAAGTAATATTCCCATTTTCACGTGGGGAAACGGAACACCTAATTGGTGATTTCCCACCATTTCCCCTTCTCTGAGAACTTTCCACCCACCCACTAGGGTGGGGTCTTGCTGGTGTGTTAGTACCAAGCATATACCAGTCCCAGTCCTTGGGCTAACCTGGCTGGAAATGTAGATTTGGACATAGACACATTGACCTCACTCTTAAGTCCTTCAGAAAGGTGGGATGGCACATCAGTGTCTGATCCTGTGCACCCTGAAGGTCAAGTGAGAGAGAAAGAAGAAAGGATAGGATGCACTGAGAAAAGCAGGAACAGAGAAGGCAAGTGAGGAGGAGAAAGGCTGTGCCTGGGCCCACAGAGCCTCCCCCACTCCTGAATCTAGTCCTTGAAGTTGTCAGCTCCCAGCTGAGGTTTTGTGAGGTTATGAGGTTTTATGCCCAGCTATCAGGCCTTAGGAAACCCCCTCTTATCCTTCCAATTAAATACCCTGTTTTAATTTAACATAAACTTAGTGGATTTCAATTCTTTGTAACCAAAGAAGCTTGACTTAGAGAAGTGAAGTACCTTACCTGGTGCCACATAACTCAAGAAGGATGAAGCTCCAAAGCCCACACATATTTCTAACTGCCCAAACCATTCAGACTTTGCTTTATTTCAAAGGTTGGCAGGGCAAATGTAGGGCATTGTCAACCAAATCACACTGTCACCCTTTCCCTCCTTTCACATCCAATACATTTTGCTATGGGAAATCAAGGTCAGAGTAAATTCCAGGGCAGCCTTGAATGGGCTAAGATGTTACTTAATAAAGAGAATGCGTGGGAAATGGAGAAGAGCAGCACCCTTTTGGTGAGTAGGGATGGGCCATCATTGGGTGTAGTCATTTCCTAGGGCTGCCGTAACAAACCACCATCCGGGGGGCTTAGAACATCAGACATCTGTTCTCCCACAGTTCTGTAGTCTAGAAGTCTGAAATCCAGGCCGGCAGTGTCATGCTCCCCCTGAAGTGTCTATAGAATCCTTCCTTGCCGCTTCCTAAGTTCTGCTGGTTGCCAGCAATTCTCAGCATTCCTTGGCTTGCAAACACATCACTCCAATTTTTTCTGCCTCTGTCTTCACATGGCTGACTTCCCTCTCTATGTGCCTCCTTGTCTCTGTGTCCAGGTCGCCCCTTCTTATAAGGGCACCAATCCAGTGTGACCTCATCTTAACTTGATTCATCTGCAAAGACCCTATTTCCAAATACTGTCACACTCACAGGTACTGGGGGTTAGGACTTGAGCATATTTTGGGGGTGCACAATTCAACCCACTGCATGAGGTAAGTTTATGTTTTTACTGAGTCTTGAGTCTTTGGGGCAACAGGTGAGGCCATAGCCTTGCTATCCCTGAGGCACAGCTGAGCAGATAGGTAGGCTGAGGAAAGAGGCCAGGAAGGAGTATGGGGACAGTTTACCCTTTGGAGTAAGGATTTCTTCCATGAGGCCCCCAGGCTCAAATCAGTTCCCTCATCAAGGGAGCTGTGTACTCTCAAGCAGACTTGCTCCAACGATGCTGCAGAGCCAGGTGAAGCAAAAAGAAAAGTGGGCCAAAGGCTTCTCTGGGCAGATCCATTAGAGGCGGCTGCTCCCTTGGAGCCACTTGAAGTCTGTAGCTCCTGAAGCTCCGTTTATTGACTGTGTTTATTTCTCTAATTTGTCAAGTACTTTCTGCAATCTCGAGCTTGCTTCTTAAGTGCTCAGCTTCTATCCCGCCCCCGGGTTTCACCAATTTGATTAGCATACCCTGCACTTCATCTTTCGAGTCATTAATGAAAGTCCCGATGAATACTAAGCATAAGTCAGGTCCCTGGAGTGGGGGGTGGGGGGGGCAGCTCTCTGCCACATAATCTTGTGCCTGGCTAACAACCTGGAAAGGATAAGTCCTCTTTTCAGGCAGACTTTGCCCATTGTTAAGGAGGTTTTTGTCCCCTATTTCCATTTATTCCTTTATTCAATCACTCATTCATTCATTGTGCTAGTCCTAGAAACTTAGCTGCAATCTTTGGCACATGGAAAATGCTTAACAAATGCTAGTGATGACTATTATGAGGTACTGCGGGGAGACACAGATGCACAGGACAGGCCCCCGGCCTCCACAATAAGAATGGAGAAAAGAACAACAGCTGCCACTTATAAAATGTTAACCAGCTACTGGGCTAAGTCTTATATGAATATAATCCAGCCAGTGCTGGAGAGTATCCATTCTTGGGATGCAGTTGCTAGGTAATGACTAAGATACAGATTCTAAAATCAAAGTTCTTATTCTGGATCTTCTACTTTCTGGCTTAAAACTTCTTTGCCTTAGTTTCCACCTCTATAAAAGTAAGGATACTGTTATTCAGCTCATAGGGTTGTTGTAAGGATTTAAACTATTAAATAAGGTAATATATATAAAGTACTTGGTGCACTGTGCAACACAAACAAGCAGTCAATAAACATTAGTTATTATTTTTATTTCATGTAATCAACTCCCTGTATTATTATCTGCATTTTGCTAACAAGAAAGCTGAGGCTTAGAGAGGCTAAGTAACAGGCCCAAAGTCCTATAGCCAATGGTGGAACGAGAATCCAAGCCCAAGTCAGTTTGATTCCAAATCCCATTTGCCTATTTACTATAAGCTAGAAAGCAAGAAGGCAGACATAAGTAACTATTTTACAAGATAGATGGTACTGCCCTGAACCACCCAAGGCACCTTACCCTGGACCCCAGGGCCTTCTGCAATAAAACTGTAAAGCACAGAGTATTTTCATGGCACACAGTAGACTTGCAATAAATACTACCAAATTATGGTAATGATGACTATAGTGATGAGGGTAATGACATTTTAAGTGCCATGATTGAGGTTAAAAACTAAAGTGTTTTGGAGTGTCAGAGGAGAGAGAGAGAGAGCATTTCTGAACAGACGAATAGCTGGAGACTTTCATGGAGAAGGTGGCTTTTGAAAAGGCCCTTGAGGGTGGGTGTGAGTTGGACACAATGAGAAAAGAGGAAAAGGCACCTCATGTAGAGGAAACCACATGAACAAAGGCATGAAGCCAGGAACTCTTAGGGTGTGTTTGAAAAAAAAATTAGCAAGAAATTCCATTTGGATAGTATGTGGTGTATGAAAGGAAATAGTGGGGAATGAGCTGGAAAGGAAGCAGACACACCAGTAGTAATAAATGAGACCTTAACCAAAACACTGGGCAAAGCAGAGAGACTCTTCACATTCCAAGAGTCTCCTAAGACTCTTATTGGGGAAAGAACAGTAGTAGGGATTTGGGGGTGAGGAATGGGAGTTCTATACTATTTAGGCAAGGATAAGTTCCAAAATTCCTATGCAATAGGGCTTAAGTTTGAGGTGGGGCCTGGACAGGGCTGACATTCAGCCAACACCTGTTTGTAAAAATAGGTTGTTAAAATATTAAGGTACTTTCATTGAAACACACATCAGTTGTATCAATGAATGGGGCAGGGGGGCAGGGCAGTTGCTTATAGTGAAGAAGGGAACAGGCCCAGCCGCTGCACACCGGCCTCCAATATTCCTCAGGCTAAATCCTTGCAAAGACTAAGCATTGCCAGAACCTGCTTCCTGCTGAGTCACTGGGACTGCGGCCCTGCCCAGCCCAGTGAATGTTTTGTTTGGGAGCCTGGAGGTGCGGTCCCTGAGTGGGTTCCTTCCAGAGCCCAGGAAGACCACATGAGTCGGTATGAAGACACTGGGCATGGCTACGACGCTAGGTGCACACCCAACTATTCCCTTGTAGGCTCTCGGTCTTCCTTTTGCTTCCAGGATCAGATATCCCTGATCTTTGCATTAGTCTGACAATGCTGCGGAAGGTGCTGGAAAAAGAATCCTAAAGAGTTGATTCTTGGCAACTTTGATTCAGGTATTTCTCTTCCTGATGAACCAGAAGAGAACTGGTTCTGTTGGAAAATATCACTCTTTACCCACTCTTTATCGGCTTCAGGGCAGTCCAGCTCCCTCTGAAGGCTGAAGCTGAGAGGAAGGGCTGGGGGAAGGATGGGGCCCGCTGTCCCCTGGGCTGCAACTTTTCTCCTCCTGTCTGCAACAACAGCCTCCCTCATTCCTGCGTTTCGGTGTGATTACTCCCACTCCCCACAGTCACCTTCCCAACCCTTCACAAAATAAAGCCAATGGCAGGGAGGAAGGGATCTGGGAGGCAGAGCCCCTGATTAGGCCAGGATCCATGGGGCCACCAGGGGCCACCCAGGGGCTGCAGGTGTGCGTGGTGCTCCAGTAGGAAAGGCACGGCATGCCATCTCCTGCTCCCTACTTGGGAAGACAGCACCCACTGTCAAACCAGGGAGCACTAGGAAGAAGTTCCTAGACCTCCACTGTCTGCTGCAGCAGCCCTTGCTCTCTGTTCCCCTGCCTGCTGCTGGCCTGCTGCTCACTGCAGGGCCAACGATTGTTGGAATAGCATCCCCTCAGCCTGCGTGGAACCCGCTTTCCATTCCCTGTCTCACCTGTGCACCTCTTCTGTACAGTGGCTCCCCAGTCTCAAGCTGACTGTGCTGACTTGGCACTTTGGCATAGCCTTTCCTGGCCATCAGCAATGCTGGCCTCGGCCACTCTGATGGCAGCAGACAGGATCCGGCCACCCCCAGGATGGCCCTTGATTCAGCGTGTCATGGCCTGGAAGGGGGCCTCTCCTACCTTCAAAATAGCTCTTTATCGGGCTACATCACATCAATTTATATTCATATAGATGGTAATAGCTAATTGCTGCAGTTTAAGATCATTTTATGTATCCCAAAAAGAGAAAGATTATGTTTGTAAACTAATCTGTTCCTCTGGGTGTGTTACCCTTTGATTGCATTAAATTCAGATGAGGGGCCTTTGATTAGATTACTTACTCAGTTTAATTTAGGGCTTTTGATTCCACTACATCAGTAAGGTGTGACTCAGATTGAGTCCCTGCCCCTTGCTGGATCCGATGTAAAACAGGCCAATGGACTCACACAGACAGATAGACACAAGAAGAGAGAACTCTGTCACAATTTTTTTTTTCTTTCAGGAGTTACCAGGGATTGAACCCAGGACCTTATACATGAGAAACAGGTGTTCAAACCACTGAGCTACACCCACTCCCCAGAACTCTTTCATTTTTTATCTTGCCATGTGACAGAAAGGAGAAGGCGCAAACAACTGAGACCCCAGGGAGAGATGAGTCATTTGCCTGATAGCCTACAGCTGAAATTGGGAAGAGAGCAGAATTGCCAACACTGATATAGGAAGCCCTAAGAGACAAGCCCTGTGCCAGCTTGCAGCTGAAATCTGGAAGAAAACAGAGCAGCTGAGCCTGAGAGAGAAAGCCCAGAGGGGAAGGAGAGACCAGGCAGAGATGGCCCATCATCTTGCTTCAACACGTGGCAGCTGACTTTAGAGAGAAAGCGCCTCTTAGAGTGCCTTGAGCTGGACTTTTCACAGCCTTGGAACTGTAGGCTTTTACCCCCAAATAAATCCCCCTTATAAAAGCCAACACATTTTCTGGTAGTCTGCATCAGCAGCCCTTTGGCAGACTAAGACACTAATTTTTATAAAACATTTATTAAGTGCCAGGCATTGCTCAAAGCGTTTACATGCATTACTCATTTAGTCCTCAAAACTCCATGAGGTATATACGATTGTTAGCCCCAATTTACAGACTGAGGAAACTGGCACATAAGAGAAGTTTGCCAGCATACCCAAAGTTTCCTGTAAGGAACAGGGCCCAGATTCCAACTCAAGCTATTATACTCTAGCATGCATGCAAAACATTGTGCCACCACTCAAAGTACACGTGACTGATACCCAGTCCTCTCCTCAGCATAGGTTATGATTGAGGGGTGGAGAAGAAATTGGGGAGGCAGATGCCTGAAAGAATTAGACAAACTTTGGGGTTAAAGGGCACAGTTCTTCCGACGGCCAAGTCTTTCCAAAACTTTTGACACCAACGGCAAGCTCAGGGGGTTCCCCAAACCACCCTCAGTTTCAATAATTTGCTAGAATGACTCATAGAGCTCAGGAAAGTGCTATACTTATGATTACAGTTTTATTTATAGAGAAAGGATACAAATTAGACCCAGCCACAGGAAGAGACACACAGAGCAAGGTCTAGAATGGTTCCAAATGTGAAGCTTCTGTCATCCCCAGGGATGTGTTACCCTCCCAGTATTGATGAATAGCACTACACATGAAGTATTGCCAACCAGGGAAGATCACCAGGCTTCTGTGTCCAGGTTTTTCCTGAGCCTTCATTATGTAGGTATGACTGACTATTTGTCTACTTGGTTGAATTCACTCTCCAGCCCCCACCCTCCCCTCAGCCTCCCCAGAGGTCAGGCTAATATCAAGTCACCCAAAGCCCCAATACAGGAAGGGGACACTGGGATCCAAAGGGTCAAAGACTAACTCGGACTACCTTTCCATATGCCAAGGCCTAGCTCTCGTTGAAGATGATGTGGTGTGGGATGGGAGTGAGGAGAAAAGATTAAAGATAACCAAAGAAACGAAGAGATTAAGGGAGAAGGAGGAGTCTAGAAGGAGAGGAATCAGACAGGCTGACTTGAGGGCAGTGGTGACATGGATAGGACATTGGGGGAGCCAAGGGGAGGAGGAGCTGGGAAACCAGCATTGTCCCGGAGATGCTGACCCCTCCCCCTGGATCGCAGATTCAGTGCCGACCCAGGCATATGCAGGCCTTAGCAGTAAGTAAGCCCTGAAAGCAGTCAGTTCATATTTGCAGCCTTCCTCTTGACCAACTTTCTCCAAAGGCATTAGACTCCAGTGGCCTCTCAACAGAGCTGCCGAGGTCCTGTGGGAGAGAGGGGCAGGTCAGCAGAGATAGTCCAAACGCTAATGCTTCTGCCAGCAGGACTTGGGGCATGCCTGGTAATGCTGGTTCCCTGGCCCTGAAGTGGGCAGTGGGCTGCCAGGACAGGCACAGGCGAGGAGTGAGGAGAGGGAGGCCCTCAGGGTGCTTTGTCAACAGGCCATCGTCCCTTGGAAAACACTCAAGAAAAAAACAAACAAAAAACAACCAGCAAGTTTCCTTCCTCCTCCGGCATGTCAGAAATTCCCTCAGGGTTCTTGCATGAGCCGTGAGTCTGTCTTTACGACAAGTCTAGACACTGGTTAAAGTTTTTACCCTACAAACAGGAAATGGAGAGTTTGCTGCTGTCGCTGCGGGAGCTTTCTGGTTCTTGTCACAGGGACAAAGCTGGAGAAACCCACAGACTAGAACTGGGGTTCAGGGGAAAACAGCACACCCATTAGAGAAAAGAGGAAGACAGAGAAGCAGAGGAGATGGTGGCCAGGGGAAAAGAGAGGGAATCGGGAGTGATGGGGAAGGAAGGAGAGAGGAGAAAAAGGAGGGAAGCAAGAGGAGAAAAGAACAGGGAGAAGGGGTAGGGAGCATCACTGATTTTTCTGTCTTCACCTCTCCCTGTCTCTCCTACCCTCTATTATTCTCTCAGTCGGCAAGTTCTTGCCACTGGCACTGGAATTTTCTTCACTTTATTCGCTCTGTCCCACCCCTCCAGGTGCTTCCTGCCTCTCCCCTGGACAGGTCAGTGGCTTCCAATAATTTTTCTATCTTCTGTTTCTGCCATCTCCAGCCCATCCTTCTAGCCACTCCAGGTTTAGCTTCCTAAATTTTTTTTTTCATGACATAATCCTCCTACTGTATTTATTCATAACCCTCTTCAGTCTCACCGCCCTCAATTTGGTGTAATGGCAAGCCCAGGGGTTTCACGTATAGACCTCAGGATTTCTCAGCCTCCCCGCTATCGACATTTTGGCGCTGGGTAATTCTTTGTTGTTGGGGCTGTCCCGTGCATTGTAGAATGTTCAGCAGCATCCCTGCTACCTAGTAGTACCCCCACACACACACACACCTGTAACAACCAAAATTATTTCCAGACATTGCCAAGTGTCTCCTGGAGGACAAAATTGCTCCCAGTTAAGAACCACTGACCTACATTGAAATTCTGACTCTGTCACCTACTAGCTCAGTTCCCTTGGGCAAGTGACATAACTTCTCTGAACCTTAGTTTCCCCAACATTAACACAGGGCTAGTGACACCTTACAGAGCCATTGTGAGAATTAAATAAAATAATTCGAATACATACCTAACACAATACCTAGAACATCATAGGAACTCAGTAAATATTTGTTCCTTTCCCTAGCTCCATTCTTTCATCCAAAAACTTTGGTAGTCTCCATTGTCTACAAGACAAATCAGTGATTCCATCACAATTTAGCTCTATCCTATATGTATTAGTTAAAATATCCATTTCTCCAATCCAGGAGAAAGCAGCTGGGGCCAATATGGCAGCTGCATGGTATCCAGACTCTAGCTTGTTGTTGTGCCACCTTCAAAACAGGGCTTCCATTTCATGGTCTAAAATTCTGTTTCAGGTCCTGACACCACATGTCTGCACTTCCAGCCAGCATGAAGGAAACAAGGGTGAAAAGGAAGGATGCACATTCCTAACGACAGCACAATTATAAGTTGTACACATCACTTCTGCTCACATTCCAATGGCTAGAGCTAGTATGACCACACCTAACTGCAAAAGAAATTGGGAAATTTCTTTGCCTGGATGCCCAGATAAACCTTCTCTTAGCAAAGACAAGAGAACAAATAGAAGAGTTGGCCTCCATATATAACCTCATTGTTCACAATTCTATCAAGAAACTGCCCTTTCAACAAGTCCAAACCACTTACTGTCTCCCTCAATAACGTCCACATTCTCATCTCCAGCCCTGTATCCCAATAGTGATTTACCTCTCACCTTCTCTCTGCCAAGACCAATCCTGTGCACCTTTCAAGACTGAGTTCAATCCCACCTTCTTCTTGAGGCCTTTCCAGATTATCCCAGTCCAGAGTAAAGTAGGTTTCTCTAACCTTGTACAGTCTTTATTAACCTAATTATCCAAACCTTAGTGTTATATTGGCTAGGATGGCCAGTAATTAATCTATGTTTCTTCTCTTCCTCAAAGAGTTTTAAGTTCCTTGGGTGCCAGGCAGATATAATTTACTTTTTCAAATATCTGATTAAAGCATACTATAGATGCTCAGGAAATATTTATCTGCTTGATTAAAAGACACAGAAAGAGAAAGAAAAATCACACTATTAACTAATTCTTGTGCACAGGACCTCTCGGTAATGTTTGACCTGGTTACTCTTCCTCTCGCCCCCTCTTAGAACTCTATTCTCTTTGGCTTCTATGACTTCACCCTCTCTCTTGGTTCTCCTCCTACTTCTCAGACTACTCTTCTGTCTCCTTTGTCGGCTCCTCTACTTATGGCCATCCTTATAAAGTCAGTGTTTCATGGCATTCTCTTCTCCTCATTCTGTGCTCTGCCCATGGTTGATCACACATACCCCATAACTCTCTCCCAGATCTCTTCC
>JAQZBX010114461.1:0-10018 GCA_029593785.1 Cabassous unicinctus
GTACCAGAGTGAACAAGGGAAGAAAACTCACCTCTGCTCTGTAATCAGTGAAATGCATATGTCTAAAGTATGACATATTCCTGGGCAATTTGTCTTTAAAAAAGCATAGGACCCACTGAGTCCATCACTTTCCTTTCTGAGGAATAGGATGGAAGGAGGCTATTTGGGCAGGCCAGAAAGCTAAAATTAGATTTTAATTCTAAAACAAAGTCTAAAAATTTAGGTACATTTATTATCACCATTTTACAGATGAGGGATAGGCACAAAGATCTCAAGTACTTTCCATGAAGACACCCACCAAGTATATGTTAGGATCTAAGTACAGGGAAGTCTGACTTTAGGCTAAACCACTGTGAATATGACTTCACAAGAGTCACAATTCCACCCAAGTTGGGCTGACCTCAAAGCCCATGAGTGTCTCAACTACACCCAAGTGCTGCAAATGTGACAGTCTGAAAGCACCTCTCCAGCCAGAAGTGTCATCATACAGGTGGTGGAAAGAGCCAAGCACCAGGCACTGTCCTCCACTCTTTACACTTTATTAAATGGTCAGTGAGTGTCTATGTGACCCTATGCTAGGCACAGGGCAGGGAAAGCTAAATGTAAAACTTATGGGAGTGGTTTACAATCCAGTGAGCAAGAGATAAAGAATCAGCAATTACGATTTGAGAGGTCAGTGGTAGGTTAACAAAGCAAGTAAGAAAGATGTTGGGAGTGGAAGTAATCAAATAGACATTTCTTTAAAGAAGATAGACAAATGGCTAATAAGCATATGAAAAGATGCTCAAGTCCATTAGCCATTACTGAAAGGCACTTCAAAAGCTTGATGAGTTATCACTTCACACCCACTAAAATGGCTATTACTTTAAAAACTGGAAAAGAGCAAGTGCTGTTGAGGATGCATGTAAATAGGAAAACTTGTACACTGTTGGTAGGTATGTAAAATAATGCATCCACTGTGGTAAACAGTTTGGCAGTAACTCAAAAGTTAAACTTAGTATTACCATATGACCTGGCAATCTCACTTCCGTTTATATATCCAAAAGAACTGAAAGTAAGGATTCAGACAAGTATTCGTATACCAATGTTCATAGCACAAAAGACAAAAGGTAGAAGCCAAATACCCATCAGCAGATGAATGGATAAACAAAATGTGGTAAATACATATGATGGAATAGTATTCAGCTGTAGGAAAGAATAAAATCCAGATGTATGTGACAACTAGATGAACCTTGAGGACATTATGTTGCATGAAATAAGCAAGACACAAAAGGACAAATATTATATAATCTCACTGATACAAACTAATAATAATAAGGAAACTCATAGATTTAGAATCTAGAATATAACTTCCCAATGGATAGAATGGGGACAGAGAATGGAGAGCTGATGCTTAAATTGTACAGAAATTCTATTTAAGATGATTGTAAATGTTTGGGAATGGATAGTGGTGAGGTAGCACATTATTTTGAATGTAGTTAACTGTGCTGAGTTATGTTTGTAAATGTGGTTGAGAGGAGAAGTTTAAGGTCATGTATGTTACTATAAGGAAAGGTAGACAGCAAAACATGGGATTGTATAACTTGGAGAGCACTGCCGTGGATGATGGACTGGGGTTAATAGTACAAATATAAGACTGTTTTTCTATGAATTATAACAAATGTATGACACTATTACATGTTGTTAATAGGAAGGTATATGGAAAAAATACAACTAATGTAAAGTATGGACTACAGTTATTAGTAATATCTTAATATTCTTTCATCAATTGTAACAAAAGTACCACACTAATGCAGAGTCAATAGAGGGATACTTGGGAACAATGTATTTTTTACAAAAATTTTCTGTAAACATTCAACTTCCCTAATTTAAAAATAAAATTGCAATAATTTAAGAAAGCATTATATGCTGAGTGAAAGAAACCAGATGCAAAGTACTACATATTCTAAAATTTCATTAATATAAAATGTAAAGATAAATAAATTTACAGAGATGGAATTAGATTAGTGGTTATGTAGGGCTGGGGACTGATAGAGGGATTGAGAGATGACTGCTAAGGGGTATGTGGGTTTTCTTCTTGGAGTGATGAAAGTGTTCTACACTTGATTGTGGTGATGAATGCACAACTGTGTGATTATACTAAAAGTCAATGATTGTACACTTTGGATAGATTATATGGTATGTGACTATATCTCAATAAAACTGCTTTTAAAACATGGGGCACACATTATGCAGGTCCTTTTAGTCCAGTATAAGAACTTTGGATATTACTGTAAACTGGGAATGCATGAGGGTTTCAGTAAAGAGTGACAAGGAACAAGACCTGACTTAGGATTTACCAGGATCATTCTGGCTGCAAGATAAGAATGGACAACAGTGGCAAGCAGGTCAAAGACAGACCAGTTAGGGAGCTATTGCATTAATCTAGGCGAGAGATATGGTGGATTAGACAGAGCAGTAGAAGTTAGGAAAACCAGGTGGTCAGGTTTTACACATATTTGAAGTAGCCAATGCTGGATTGATGTAGACTAAGAAAGTGACACAATCCCAAAATCCTCAAAAGCAAACATGAGGAATGAGCAAACATATGGGGGAGATGCAACTATGGAGAAAAGTAGACTTATTATTATTCTAGTAATGGAAAAACTTGTAATATTGATATAAAGACAGTGGACACCAGATGATTTGAGGGGAGGTAGAGGAAATAGGTATAACATGGGGCATTTTTTAAACATTGTAATTATTTTGCATGATACTGCAAAATAATACAAGTCATTATATATTTTCTCAAAACCTATAAAAATGTGCAGTGCATAGTGTAAAACATAATGTAAACTATAGACCATGCTTAATAGCAAAGCTTCAATATGTGTTCATCAAATGAAACACATGGACCGCACTAATGAAAGATGTTCACTGGCAAAAGTGTGTTAGGGAGAGGGAGTAGGGTATATGGGAATCCCCTATATTTTTGATGGAACATTTATGTAATCTAAAACTCTTTTAAAAATAAGGAAAAAGATATTTTTTTAAATTGTGACATAGAAGCAGAAGTATCAATGAGCTGTCATGCTAGACAAGAGAAAGACTGGGGCATCATCAAAACTATTTGATATCTGAAAACATGGAAAGAGTTTCTGAAGAGAGAGTGCACTGAATGAGATCCATAAAAAACAAAAATGATACAATGGTCTTCCCTTTCTTTTAACTTTTACTGATTGTTTTCTACCTACATTATTTCCTTTCTTTCCTTCATTTTTCTAAACTTCTGTTTTCTGTTGTTTTTCATTTATAGCACCTCTTTTTATTTGGGCTTCAAATTTTCTTTCAGTTTTCTTTCTCTCACTCTTTTTCTCTGTATTCTTTCTTTATATTTTTACATTTTTCCCCCTCTTCTCATCATTCTGGGCTTTTAATACATTCAATATATTTTTCTCTATTTTGTTTCTCATTTTGTTTTTTCTATTCCACTTTTTAATACTTATTTCCCTGTACTTCTTATGATTTTTTACTCGTGTTAATTATTTATTTTCCTAGGTCTTGTATGGCTCCTCTTCTACCTTTTATTATTATTACTACTACTATTATTATTTTTCTATTCTTGTATCTTTCCTTTTCTATGGTCATATTTTTTTCAAGGGAACACAGACAACATCTGTGGAATGTTACAACACACAAAAACAACAATAAAATAAAACCCTAGGGCAGAAAGAGAATCAAATCAACTGAATAAATCCATCAAGATAAACAAATGCTTAGACGGCAACAAAAAATTATAAGTCATACTAAGAAACAGGAAGATATGGTCCAGTCTAATGACAAACTAAAAAACAAGAGATGAAGAACATGCAACTAATTAAAAATGTACAAACAAATATCATGAATCAGCTTAATGAAGTGAAGGAAGAGATTAAGGATATTAAGAAGACACTGGGAGAATATACCAAAGAAATTGTAAAAACACATAAAAAGATAACGGATATGATGGCGATGAATGGCACAATCCAAGAAATCAAAAATACACTGGAAGCACATAACAGCAGATTTGAACAGGCAGGGGAAAGAATCAGGAATGTGGACGACAGTATGCATTAGTCAGCCAAAGTAGTGCTAATGTGAAATACCAGAAATGGGTTGGTCTTTATAAAGGGTATTTATTTGGGGTAGAAGTCTACGGTTACCAGGCCATAAAGCCTAAGTTTCTTCTCTCACCAAAGTCCATTGCCACATGTTGGAGCAAGACAGCTGCCAACGTTTGCCAGGGTTCAGGCTTCATGGGTTCCTCTCTTCCCAGGGCTGCATTTCTCTCAGGGCTTAGCTCTTCTGTTTCCTCCACAAGGTCAGCTGTAGACTATCAGGTGATCAGCTTACTTCTCTTCTCCTGGGGCCTTCTCTCCAACATCAAAACTCCAACATCAAAACAGCTTCTCAAAAAAACTGCTCCCTCTGTCCTTTGCCTTGCCTTTTATATTCGATTCCCGCAACCACCAAGTGGTGGGGCTCAACAGCCTACTGAGGTGGCCAAGTCAATGCCCTAATCATAACCTAATCATGCCTAGATTAACAGATCAGTTTACAAGCATGATCCAATTATATTTTTGGAATTCATAATTACATCAAATTGCCCAACAGCTATACAGTGCATCTGAAATCAGATAGTAAAACAGATAGATAAAAATGGAAAAAATCCAACAGGGACTTAAGGATTGAGTGACAATGCAAAATGCATACACACACACACTATAGGCATCCTAGAGGGAGAAGAGGAGGGAAAGGGGACAGAAGGAATGTTGGGAGGAAATAATGGCTGAAAAATTACCAACCCTATTGAGGGAGATGGATGTACATGTCCAGGAAGTACAGCACATCCCAAACAGTATAATCCTAACAGGCCTACCCCAAGACATATACTTGTCAAATTGCCCAGTGCTCACGACAAAGAGAGAATACTGAAAGCAGCAAGGGAAAAGAGATCCATCACATACAAAGAAAGTTTGGTAAGATTAAGTGCTGATTTCTTATCTGAAATCATGCAGGCAAAAAGGCAGTGGTGTGATAGAGTAAAGGTGCTAAAAGAAAAAACTTCCAGCCAAGAATTCTCTATCTGCCAAAGCTGGCATTCAAAATTGAGGATGAGTTCAAAATATTCACAGATAAACAGAAATAAAGAGAATGTGCGAATAAGAAACCTGCACTTCAAGAATTACCAAAGGGAGTTCTGCAGGGTGAAAGGGGAAAATAGGAGAAAGAGAGGTGGAGGAGAGTGTAAGAATAACTAAATAGATAAAAAGAGAAATAAAAATAACATATGTCATACATAAACCTAAAGAAAATATGGCTAATGTCAGTAATTCCTTGACAGTAATAAAACAATGTTAAAGGCTTAAACTCTCCAATCAATAAACACAGATTGGCAGAATGGATAAGGAAATATGACTCACCCATATGCTGCCTACAAGAAACTGACCTTAGGACCAGAGATGCAAGGAGACTGAAAGTGAATGGCTGGAAAACAATTTTACATGCAAACAATAAACGGAAGTGGGCAAGAGTAGCTATACTAATATTAGACAAATTAGAGTTTAAATGCAAAAGTATTGTAAGAGACAGAAAAAGAACACTATATATTAATAAAAGGAGAAATCTATCAAGAAGAAAGAACCATCATAAAAATTTATGCACCTAACCAGGGCACCCCAAATACATAAGGAAAACATGAGAAAAACTAAGTGGAGAAATAGATGCCTCTACAATTATTGTGGGGGACTTTATTATACCATACCACCATTAGAACATCTCAATGAGAATTAATAAGGAAGTAAAGACCTTGAATAATACATGAGACGATCTGGACCTAACAGACAAATACAGAACATTACACGCAAATACAGTGGGATATACATTCTTCCCCAGAGTATATGAATCATTCTCCAGGATAGACCACATGCTAGGACACAGAACAACTCTCAATGAATTCAGAAAGATTGAAATGGCACAAAGTAATTTCTCTGACCACAATGGAATGAAGCTGGAAATCAGCAAGGGACAGTGAAGCAGATTAGGCACAAAGACATGGAAGTTAAACAACACACTCTTAGATAATCAGTGGGTCAAGGAGAAAATTGCAAAGAAATAAGTAACTATTTTGAAGTGAATGAAAATAGCAATACAACATATCATAACCTATATGATGCAGCAAAAGCTGTACTGAGAAGGAAATTCATAGCCATAAATGCCTATATTAAAAAAGAAGAAAGTGCTAAAATCAACTGTACACCTCGAGGAAGTATAAAAAGAACAACAATCTAACCCCAAAGGAAGTAGAAAGAAGGAAATAAAGATTAGTGCAGAACTAAATGAAATTGAAAATAAAAAAGCACTGGATAAAATAAACAAAACCAAATGCTGGTTCTTTGAGAAGATTAATAAAATTGATAAACTCTAAGACTAACAAAGAGAAAGAGAGAGAAGATGCAAATACATAAAATAAAAAACAAGGAAGAGGATATCACCACTGACCCCACTGAATTAAAGAGTATCATAGAAGGATACTTCAAAAAATTATATGCCAATAAGATGGATAATTTATAGGAAATGGACAAATTCCTAGAAACACACAAGCAGCCTACATTGACAAAATAAACGATGAACTCAACAGAGAAAGATGTAAATGACTTATATGCAGAAAACTATACAACACTGTTAAAAGAAATCAAAGAAGACTTAAGTAGATGGAAGAATATTTCCTGTTCATGGATAGGAAGACTAAACATCAAGATTTCTATCCTGGGGAACATGGAAATCCCTATAATTTTTGTGTAACATTTATGTAATATAAGCATCTTTTAAAATATTTTTAAGAAATAATAAATGAAAAAAAAAAAAGAAAAAAAGATTTCTGTCCCACCCAAAGTGATTTACTGATTTAACACAACCCCAATAAAAATATTCAAAGCATTTATTACTAAATTGTGAAAGCTAACTATGAAATTTATTTGGAAGGGCAAGAGGCCCTGAATAGCCAATGACATATTGAAAAGGAAAAATGAAATTGGAGGAATCACACTACCTGACTTTAAAACATACTACAAAGCTGCAGCAGTCAAAACTGTATGGTATTGGCACAAGGACAGACATACTGACCAATGGAACCGAGTTCAGAGTTCTGATATAGATCTTCACATATACAGTCAACAGATTCAACAAGGCCACCAACCCCATTGAACTGGGAGAGAATGGACTCTTCAAGAAATGGTGCTTGGAGAACTTGATATACACATCCAAAAGAATGAGAGGATCACCATCTCACACCGTATACAAAAATTAACTCAAGATGGATCAAAGATCTAAATATAAGAGCCAAAACTATAAAGATCTTGGAAAGTAATGTAGGTCCTTTCTGTTCCTTCTGGTATAGATTACTGTAAGAGAAATGCAAGCTGTAGTCTTCAAAGTCATTACTAAGGTGATGAGGATGTGACCAAGGTAAATGAAAACAACCCAAACCTCTCTTACACATTTTCACCTGTCTTTTTTTTCTGTCATGATCCAAAGTTTTCCTTGTTGTGGCATGCTTTTGGTTAATACAGTTTTCTGATAAATTTTATTTGGATAGTTTTGTCATTTACTAGATGCTTTTTTAAATGGACTAACACCAGGGTTTCTTAATGTACTATCTGTTGTTGTTTTAGGAGGTACCTGGGAATGAATCCAGGACCTCATGCATGGGAGGCAGGCACTCAACCACTGAGCTACAGCCACTTCCAATGAGAATTGGTTTTTTTCATTTGTTTGTTTTTAGCAGGTACTGGGGTCAAACCCGGGATCTCGTACATGGGAAGAAGGCACTCAACCACTTGAGCTATATCTGCTCCCCCAATGCACTATTTTTGCTGTTGCTCCTTTAAAAGTTACCAGCCCTTTAAATTTGTACTTTGTGAAGGACTTTCCCTATAGTCCATGCTCTGAATTTCCAGACATACATTTTATTATTTCACTCTTTTGGAGGTTATTATTTAAGCAAAAGTTTTAGAACATCCTATGAACTGTTTACGTCTTTCCACGTCATTTTTCCCCACAGTTTCTCTCAATCTGCCTTTGTTTGCTACCCATTCTTGCACTGGTGTGGGGATAAGAAGAAGGCCTTGGAAGATAACGTAGGGAAACATCTACAGGACCTTGTAATAGGAAATGGTTTCAGTAATTTCACACCCAAAGCATGAGCAGCAAAAGAAAAAAATAGATAAATGGCATCTCCTCAAAATTAAAAACATTTGCACCACAAAGGAGGTTATCAAGAAATTAAAAAGGCAGCCTACCCAATGGGAGAAAATGGCAACCATATATCTGACAGTAGCCTATTACGCAGCATATACAAATTAATCCTACAACTTGAAAATAAAAATCAAACAACCCATTTAAAAAACGGGCAAGTGTCCTGAAAACACACTTCTCCAAGAAAGAAATACACAGGGCTAAAAAGCACATGAAAAGATGCTCTGCATCAGTAGCCATTAGGGAAATGCAAATCAAAACCAGAATGAGATACCATCTTACACCCATTAGACTGTTGGCTATTATAAAAACAGAGGACTATATGTGTTGGAGAGGATGACGTGGAAGAATGGGAACCCTCACCCAGTGCTGTTGCGAATGTAGAATGGTCCGGCCATTGTGGAAGAAAGTTTGGTGCTTCCTCAAAAAACAAACTATAGAACTGCCATATGATCCAGCAATCTCACTGCTGGGTACATACCTAGAAGAACAGAAAGCAAGGACTCAAACAGATATATGCACACCAATGTTCACAACAGCATTATTCACTATTGCTAAAAGTTGGAATTGACCCAAATGCCCATCAGCAGATGAATGGATAAACATAATGTGGTACCTACATAGAATGGAATATTTTTCAGATGTAAGAAGGAATACAGTGCTAACACATGGGAAAACATGGATGACTCTTGAGGACCTTATGTTGAATGAGACAAGCCAGGCATTGAAGGAAGAACATTACATGACCTCACTGATATGAATTAAGGAAATTGAGCAGACTCAGAGAGCTGCTGTCTGGAAGATAGGTTTACAGGAAATAGAAAGGTAGAAGGTTGTGAGCCAACACCCATATGGACATAATCTATGATAAGATCAAAGTGTGTAGTTGGGCATTGAAGGGATATGACAGGAGGGTAGTGATACTATTGCGTTGGGTGATGCAGGTTTGACAGGTGGGTAGATTGGGGAGGTGGGTTAGAAGATCCATAGAACTGGGGGGAGGGTTGGGGAGGCACCAGGTGAACACTGGGGATTGGTGTGTATGTGGTTGAAAGCACAAAGTTGGGAACGCTCTTACAGCAATATGACAAGGAAGTGTTACTGGATTAGGTTGTTGGATAGTGGGGCATTTGGGACACCGTGAACCTAGAGCAGGCCTCTAGGGAGTATGCAAGTGATTGTTCTGTCATAATGAGTTGTATCAGGAGGCAGAGATGCACATAATGAATGGGAAGGAGTTGGACTGCCATCCTGGGGAGGATCAATATGTTCACAAACAGAGGGGCATGAGTGTCTCAAGAGCATGGGCATTTCCTAATAGCGGAGGAAAAACCAGTGTGTCAAGACCTCAGTGTTGTTGCAAGTAACTATGAATCCTGTCATCCAAGGTGTGAAGCCGGAGGGATCGCTGTGGGCCCTGAGGGGAGGGGGAGGGAGTAATAGAATAGATGGATTAGGGGGTAATTAGCAGGCAATGGAAGTATTCTACATGATCTTGCAATGATGGACACAGGCCATGTTCAATATCATCAAAATTTATAAAAGCGTACTGTCTAAAATGTAAACCTTAATGTAAACCATTGACTATGGTTAGTAGCTATATTGCACTATTTGTATATTAGTTATAACAAAGGTATCATCCATATATAAAAAGGTATAAATATGGGAACGAGAAAAGGGGGAGGATGTTGGGTATATGGGAGTTCCCTGTAGTCTGTATGTGACTTTACTGTGACCTACAACT
>JAQZBX010114462.1:0-10017 GCA_029593785.1 Cabassous unicinctus
ACATTGAAAATAAAGATAATATCCCTGCACACTATTGAAAAGAAAAGGTAAAATAATGAATAGGTAATTCTCATGAAAAAAGTTAGACATTTCATATAGCCTCTATTTCATAAGTGCTCAGGGAAATGCAGTTTAAAATCTGAAACATATTTACAGGCAAATTAACAAAGATGTATGAGATCTCTATTGCACAGTGCTGGTGAATGTGCATTGGTATTAAGTATTCTGGAAATAAGCATGAATTTATGTATAAAGAACTAAGAAATTGGTTATGTTCCTTGATCCCATACTCCTTACTCTTAGGAATATAGTCTAAACAAGAAATATTGACAAAATATACATACAGGTTGTATTTCACAAAATATTTTTCATAATATTGAAAATGTAAAGACAACCTTAATGTCTACACAAAGTTAAACAGTCAAATGAATTATGATGTATATTTGTGAAATATCAGGTGGACAACACATATATTTGTAATAAATATTATTCACGTGGAAAGGTTGTTTCAGTATAGTAGTGAGTGGAAAAAAAGAAGTATAAAACAGCACTTACATTATTATATCAATTGTCTAAAATAACTTTTGTAGTAGAAATGACTTTTAAAAAGACACTAAAGAATAATAGTGCATATTTGAATTATGAAATATGAGCATTTTTAATGTTTTTTAAATAAATTTTGTGATCCAATTTTTTACAAGGAGACTAGATGGCCTTTATTATCAGTAAAATAATTTAATAAAGGTTATACTTTTTTCCATGGTCTGTTTCATAAGCTTTCAAGTGAATGCCTTTATGAATATATTGTTGATTAAGGTCTGTGATAATAGAATACATAATTACATTTATTTAACTGTAAACTGAAGACCCTAGTGTTATCTTGAGTGAAAAACACCAAAAAATGTCACTGTTTCTGAACACATTTAAACAAGTAACAGGCTCAATCCATGACAAGCCATCTTGTCTCTAGTGAAAATTTTGCATGGAGCTTGCAGTCACTGACCCAAAACTAACTCCTGATTTTCAAGAGGATCTGGATGCTCTGGGGGTAGGAGAAGGGAAAAGCAGTTGTAATAAAGGGACTTTTTCGGGACTTGGGAATTGTCCTGAGTAACATTGCAATGACAGATACAGGTCATTTCTTATCATCATATAACATGCAGAACTGTGTGGGAGAGAATGTGGTCTACAATGTGAACTATGGTCCATGCTTAATGGCAAAGCCCCAGGATGTGTATATCCATTGCAGGTGATGTGCCACACTAATGAAGGATGTTTATGTGGGACGTTGTGGGAGGTGTGGGAGGTGAGGCAAATGGGAATCCCTATAATTTTTGTGTAACAGTTATATAATCTAAGTATCTTTTAAAAATTTACATATGTAGCTTGCTTTATTTAGGAAATGATTGATAGGATTCTGAAAGAGTGCAAAAATTATGAGAGAAGTATGTTCAAGTTTTCTGACACCCATCACTATGTCAAGATTCATAATAATCAAAAATCTTTTATAAATGTTTGGTCTCTCCAATAAAATAACTGAAAATGATGTTGAGACTTTCTGAAAAGGTAAGAGGAGTTAAAGGAAATATAAATACCATGTGAATTTAAAAATGAACATTTCAAAGTATCAGTCACTCTGATTATATGAAAATTATATTTTCATATAATCCAATGAAGGAGATATTAATATTTGCATTTTGTATATAAGGAAATTAATGCTAAATTTGAACATCACTTGAACAAGATAAAAAATGCTAATAATTATTGAATTTGGTTTTAAATCCAAACTGATCTGATTTCTAAACCTGAGATCTAATTACATGCTACTGTGTCTCATTACACACTGGTGCTATGAAGTGTCTTTTCCAGTAGATGTGATGCGAGAGAAATCCTGACTCAAAAAAGCTCTGGTTTCTATCAACAGTGGCAGACAGGACTTATTTCTCAGACAGATACCATGTGTGGAACTGCTCATGAAAGAGAGAGATGGAGAAAAAGTAACATCTTGTAACTTCCTTTACTACTTCTTGATAAATCTGGAGGATTTGCCTAAGTACTATCCAGATAGCTTTGATTCTGGGAATTTTTCAGTGCCTACAGTGTAGAAGGAAATTATAAGATGTCCAGATTCAGAAACAGGTACATCCTTTACATGAACAGTACATGATAACATTCTAGAGAAATTATACACATATCTAAATTTGCCAGTGCTGCTTTGATTGCCAGTGCTGCTATGACAATACAACACAATGGATTGTCTTACACAATAAGCACTTATTATCAAGATATTAGCAAGGTCATGCTCTCTCTTGGAGTTGGTAACATTAGAGTAATGGCAACCCTCTGTTACATGGTCATGTCATTGGTAAACTCCTCTGGCTTTCTGCACAGAGACCATGGGTAAGAACATTAAGATAATGTACGCACATTCCACTGAATACCCCCAAGTCCTGTGATTCATTATGTCCCTGGCATTGTTCCTATATATTCCAGTATATACTGCAGCATATCCCCACTTGAATATCAGAATACCACCTGGGTCCAGCTGCCACCCTGGACTGTGTGTCCAGTTTGTAAGTTTCTTTCTTGCAATAACCAAATACATGAAACTCCCATGTCTTCCAGAAACATTCCTTGGGCTTTTCAGCAAGGATGCTAGCACCTTTCAACTTGACAGGGTAGCACTGCAGTTACAGGAATCCACCTGAAAATATTTGCAGAAAGTATGACACAAGACTCTTAGAAAAAGCCAGTCTACTCACTCTATTGGAAAATAAGTAATAAAAAAAGGAGAGATCCCCCTCCAAATACCCTATTTCCTAAGCTATCAAAGAAACGCAATTGAAAATGTGCAACGTTTTTAACTGGCAAATAACAAAGATGTATGAAAGTTATATTATTTGGTGTGTGTGTGTGTGTGTTTTGATAAAAAACTTTCTGGAAATAAATTTGACCTTATATGTCTTTGCAATTGGTTGTACCCCTTGGTCAATACTCCAACTCTTATGAATATATGCTGTATAAAAAAAGTGGGTAAAATTAGTATACAGGTTGTATTTCACAATAATTTTATGAAAGTGAAAAAAGTTACAACAGCCCAAGTGTCTAAACAGGAACAGTGTAATGTACAATGATATATAATTATAAATATCAGGTAGACATCAAAGAGTTTTGTAGGAATTAATGTGTAAAAGTACTTTAGATATTATACAAGGTAATAAAAATGTGAGATATAAAACATCATACATCTTAGGCTTTCAACTGTCAAAAATGTCATATATACATAGAAAATTATCATTAAAAGATATACTAAAGATGATTAATGCTTATTTGAACTATGATATTCATGGGGATTTTGGGGGATTCTTCCACAAATTTTCTAAACTGATTTTCTTTTGGAGAGAATATTTTGACTCTAAATCAGTAAAATAATTTAATATCAGATCTTTTATTTCCTTATCTCAGGTTTGTGTCCATAATATCTGAAGAGACTGATTTTCTAAGTAGTCTGGGTATCATGATCATTATTCATATAAATCTGTAATGGGAGAAACATATGTTAAAATATAACTTACCTGTAAATTCAAGTCTGTAGTGATACCTTAAAAGAAAAGTATTAGCAATGGGTTCATTGTTTGTCCCTAACTTTCTCAATGTGTTTAGAGAAGTAACAAGTTTATTCCATGACAAGGTATTTACTGTTAGGTACAGTTTACATGATGTTAGCAACCACTGATCCATCACTACATGCTACTTTGTAAATTCATCAAATTTTGCCTTAAATATATCATTTCTTTTGTATCAATTAATGCCTCAAAAGTTATTGCTAAGAGAGACTTCCTATATATCTATGAATTCATCGACTGAGATTATTTTTGCTTTATAGGCTTACACAATCTTGTGAATATGGACTGTAAGAACCCTAGCTCAGATATGAATTTCTTTAGTCAAAGCTTCCAATAGGATTCACCAGAAATTGATATGGAGAAATCTAACCATTGAAGGACATCTCATCCAATGCCTCTTCATGGCACATTTGCCAGTCTTTCCTTCTTGGTGGCCAGATGTAATATGTTACAAAAGGCATTATTTGATTTGTGCTCCAACCTGATTTAAAATGCTGAAATAACAAAGTATGTTAAAGCAGATAAATTAGGGATTGCAAGTAGTATGAAATCAGAAACAAATGAAAGGTACCCTGGAGTAGCAGATCCCTAAAGTCAGCTCATTTAAGCATTTTTTTTTAGAAAGCCCATGCTTTGCCTGGAGATAGTTCCTTTGGTCCCTTGGTGTCTCAATGCAAATGGAATAGAAACTTAGCACCAAAGAGCATCTGTAAAATGTGGCTGTTTTTGCTTATGCTGTCTTTTTGGCTGAGGAATCCCTAGAATTTGTCCCTACTAATATTTTCATATATGGTTACAAAGAAGTATTAAATGGATATTGCTTAAGTAAGAGGAGTTAAGGATGCTATGAACTATCATCTCCCAGAGGATTAGAATTAACAACTTCATCCAAAATGGCAGCCCAGCAAGCTTATCCTGGTCTTTGATGGGGCTGTGTAATCTGTGACAAAGGGGGAGTGGAGAGTGAGTCAACTGGGTTAGTTTAGCAGTCTTTCTATGGATGTGGTTTGGAAGTGATCTTAGAATTTGGGATATAAGGCACAGAATGTTCTAATATGGGACTATAGGTGCATGTGTCATTCATAGCCTATAAATCAACTGCAATAATACTTGTCTTACAACTCTCATTGGAGGAATAAGTAAGATATGATGTGAAAACATCTTGGTCAGTGAAAAACTGTTCTGTTGTTCCACTGTTGATGCCCTGAGGATAGACATATAGACTAGACAAACTGCTGTCTAGTATTAAAAAGTTTAATCATGTTTAAGAGCAAAAGCTTTGTAATTCAATAATTTAAATCTCCTAGCACTGGCACTTCTACTTACTAAGTAAGTGAAGGTTGGCAAGTTTCTTAGTCTCTCTATGTCTCAATTTTCATATTTGTACAAAGAGGACTATAATATACTTATCCCATAGGACTGTCATGGGGTTATATGAAATAAAACATGTATCATGCTCAGAATGCTGCCTGCCATAGAGTAAAGGACCATCATTGGCTTTCATCTTCTGTACAGGACATGAGGGATCATAGTGTGACTGATGCAGGTTTATGGCAGTAATTGTTTCAAATCATTTATATAGCTTGTTTTATTTTTCTCTATGCTTAGTAGGATTTTGGAAGATGTTGAAATGAGGAGAGAAGAAAGGCTAACTTTCATTGTATTAAATACTAATTCACAGTTATCATAATTCTAAAATCTTTTATGAGTGTTTGATCTCTGCATTAAAATATCTGAGAGTGATGTTGAATTCCCTTAACCCATTATTACAGTTAAAGGAAATGTGAATATCATTTGAGTTAACAAATAATGAGCACATTCTATGTATCAGTCCTGCTATGTGCAGTATATCATCCAATTTATACATAATTTCATGAAGTAGATTTAAATCATACTGATCTTATTTCTAAGCCTGAGTTATAATCAATATGTTCTTTTACCTCATGAGACAGTGAGGTGAATTGTCCACTGGAGGAGATTGGAAAGAAATCATTACTCAGACTAGTTCTTCATTTAACTCCCAGTGGCAGGAGGGCTTATTCCTCAGACTGATCCAATGTGTGACAACAGCTCAAGAAAGAGAGGGCTGGAGAAAACAAAACATTTTATAACTTCCTTTTCTACTTCTTGCCCCTTCCAAGGAAATGGCCTAAGCATTATACAGACAGCTTTGATTCTGGGAATGTCTTGATACATGTAAGGTGGAAGGAAAGTCTAAGTTGAAGTTCAAATTTAGGATCAGGGACATCCCTTGCCTGAACAGCACATGGTAAGATTCTAGAGAAATTATATGCCTGTTTAGTTTGTTAGTGCTGCTATGAAAAATAGCACAAAATGGGTTGGCATAAACTAATACCACATAATGGGTTGGCTGAAACAAGCCAAAATCAAGATGTCATCACAGTCATGTACTCTCTCAGAGCTGGTGATATTGTTGGCAGCTTTCTGCTACATGGCAACATCCTTGGTATCCTCCTGAGTCTTTCTTTGACTTCTGGCTTTTCTAGACATGCAGTTTAGGTTTTTACCACATCTACACAGGGGTAAACAAATGAGTCCAACCCTGACCCAACTTAACATATTCAAATATACTATATACGGATTGGTTCACAAAAACAGGAATGTGGATTAAGTACTTGTCTTTGTTGGGTACATGATTCAATACTGAACACCATAAAAGATATGAATCTGGATTATTCCCAATTCCTCTACTTACTAATTTTATGACTCTATGCACATCATTTAAGTTACTCTAGTCTGTAAAATACCCTTCAATAAAATAAAATTATTGGGAGAAATATAAAAAAAAAAACATAAAAATTCATCCATCAAGGACATTTAGGCATAAAAACACATGGAAAATATTTTCTGAGTTAAATTGAGAGTAATGTTTTCAAAATAGAAATACCCACTACCATTTTACTGTTGGTTACCCCTTATTGAATCCTAGACAATCTGTGTGATCTTGGACAAGTTAGTAACTTCTCTGTTCCTCAATCTCCTCTTCTATAAAATAAAGTGTTGCACAAAATAGAGTCACTACTAAGAACCAAATTAGTTACTAAAAGGGGGACATGGGAATTGCCGGTGAATATTTTGGGGTATGGGAGAAAATCAGTTATGTTCTATGAGAAGATGCTAGTGGAGAAGGAGACAGGAAAGAGGTAAAGAAAGAGAAGAAGAGTTATTAAGGATATAGGACAGACATGGGGTCTTCAATAGAAGCATGTTGGGTATGGCAGACACTTAATTTTCCACAGATCTTTTCTATCACGTGGTGGAAGGTGATCATACACTTGAAGGAAAGTGGAGTCTATCTCTAATCTAAAAATGTGAATATGAAGTAACATGGATTAGCCTCAACCACTTATGGTAATGTGATTCTCCTTTCCGGTAATTGATGTAAGGACAGGCATGTGACGCACTCTGGCTAATATAACAAGAGAGAAATACTTCTGGAGGTCTTCTGGGTCATGTGCCTTTGTTCTTAAAAAGGGAATCATGAAGAAATAATTTCCTTTTCTTAACAGTGCCCTCTGAAGGGAATGCTGGAATTTTTACCCAGCAGTGACCATTGGGTTGTTGGACTGGGAACATGAACTGTGCTTAGAATGCTGCCTGATATAGAGTAAAAACTGATTGTTTACTGTTGTCATCTTCTGTACAGGAAATGAGAGCTCAAGGTGCTACTGAGCAGTTTTATTGCAATAATTGTATCAACTTATTTAGGTAGCTTGCTTTACTTTTCTCTATACTTGGTAGTATTCTGGAAGAATGCTGACAATAGGAAGGAAGAAATACCAATTTTTGTTGTATTCAATACTGATCAATGATCAATGATTTTTGACTTATGAGTCAAAAATCTTCTAAGTGTTCATTGTCTCCACTAAAATAGATGACAGTGATGTTGAGATTCCCTGAAAAAGTTATAGGAGTTAAAGGAAATGAAAACCTATGCAAATTAACAAGTAACAAACTCTTTCTTTGCATTAGTCACTCTGATTTTATAAGAAGTATAATTCTCATACAATCCCATAGTGGTGTTCTTCGTATTTCCATTTTGTATACAGGGACATTAATCTTTAACTCTGAACATAACTTGGATAATATCTAAATGCTAATAATTAGTAAAGCTTGATTTTAAATCAAGACTGATATGATTTCTAAGGCTGAGGTCTAATCAATCTCTTATTGTACCTCCACACACACGGATGCTATCATGCGTCTCATCCACTGGATGTGTTGGGAGAGAAATCCTGACTCAAAGTAGTTCTTAGTTCTATTACCAGGGGCAGGCAAGGAGTATTCCTCAGACAGATCCCATGTATGAAGCTGATCAGGAAAGAAAAGATGGAGTAATTGTAATATCTTGTAACTTACTTTCCTACCTCTTGGAAAATCTAGAGGAATTGCCTAAGCTGCATATGCTCAGCTTTAATTCTGGGAATTTCTTAGAGTCTACAGGGTGGAAAGAAAGTGTAAGTGCAAGTAGAAGTACAGATTTAGGAACAGGGACCTCATCTACATGAATGGCATATGGTAAGATTTTGGAAAACTATGCACATATCTAAATTTACCAGTGCTGCTATGACAACATCTCACAATTATTTGCTTAACAAAAAGGATTTACTGGAAGTCTATAATCAAGATATCAGCAAGGTCACAGTCTCTCTAGGAGTCAGCAGGATTGTAGCAATGGAAGCCCTCAGTCACATGACTATGCCATTGGTAACCTCCAGTGACTTTCCCTGACTCTAGTACCTCTGATAGTTTCCATATTCCTCACTTCATAAGGCCTCCAGCCATGGGAATTAAGACCTGTCCTCATTAAGTTTTGTCACACTTAAATTCTATCTTCAAATATCCCTTTCACAAATGAGTCCATACCCTAACTTTTTCAAAGATGCTATTTACAAGTGGGTTCACTCATCTAAGATCATGGATTTAGATAAAGAAAGTGTCTTTTCTGGGGTACATGTTTCAATCCCCAACACCAACAAAAGCTTAAATCTGGATTTGATTTCCAATTCTTCCACCTAGTAATTATATGACTATGCCTTTACTTTAACTTATCTAGCTTGTAAATAAGTATTAGGAAACACTAGGTAATTGGAATGTATACCAATAGATAGCAATTGAAATCATCCAGTGAGTGTATTTATGCATGGAAAATATTTGAAAATATGTTGGGAATTGAATTGAAAGAAAAATTTTGACAGTGTATATATCCACTACTATTTTACTGTTGGTTTTCATTTATTGAATCATGAACAATCTGTGTGATCTTGTACTTCTCTGTGCTTCAGTTTCTTCTGCAAACTAAAAAGTTGCAAAGTATAGGACTGTTAAAATGACCTAATAAATCAATAAAAGGGATACATTATTGATACTGAATATGTTTTGGTATGGGAGAAAACATCATGTTTTAATATCAGTGGGCATAAACTAATACAGATGGAGAGAGGAGGAGTTATAGGATAGAAACAGGGTAATTAACAGAGGCATGCTGGGTGAGGCAGATAATGTTAATTGTTCACATATTTTTTTTAATCAATCTGTTTTTTTTTTGGTGTATATGATCATGAGTTAGAGAGAAAGTTGAGTTCATTCTCAATCTAAAGGTGTGAATGTAGATTAAACACGGATTAGACTAAACACATTATGGTAATGCAATTCTCCTTTCCAGTTATGATGTAAGGATAGGCAAATGATAAAATTCTAGCCAATATAAAAATGGAGAATAACTCTTGGAGGTTTTCTGGAAGATGCTTCTGTGTTCTTTAAAAAAGAGCCATGAAGTAAATTTCCCTTTTCTGAGCAATGTCCTCTGAAAGTGATTCCGGAATTTTCACACATCAGTGATCATGGGCTATTGCAATTGAAAGTATTTGAAGTGACCCATCAAAAAAATTAATGCCATTTCAAAGAAAATCGATTGTTTTTACTGGATTTTATTTGAAACTGCTTTTATTACTGAAGAAAATTGCATTGTTTTCAGACCTGAAATATCCATACATCTTAGGTTATATCTTAATCATTTCAGCAGGAAATGAACAGAAGTGTTCCCTTATTCAATAGAAATTCAAATTCAAGTACATGTAATGAGGAAACCCACTGCATAGATAATCAGGTGACTTGTCTGTCTTTGAGACCTATATTAGATTAACATGAGGAGTTATCTAACCCTGTAGCTGAATAAAACCCCCTCAATGATCTGTTATTGGAGGATGCAAAGCAAGCAGCATTGTTTACAGAAGGTAACTTGGATTGTAGGGCCAACACTCAATCTAGAAAGTAACAAGTGTCCCTGAGATTTTACTGCTGTTTTTACATTGCATTTTTCTTGATTCAGTACTCACCTAGTTACTGCAGTTTTTTTTTTTTTTTTCTG
>JAQZBX010114463.1:0-10016 GCA_029593785.1 Cabassous unicinctus
ATTAGTAAAATGTGAGCTCTCAGTTTGGATAAAACAAAAAAAGAATGAGAGAGGAATACCATCTCACACCATATACGAAAATCAACTCAAGATGGATCAAAGATCTAAATATAAGAACCAGGACCATAAGATCCTTGGAAGGTAATGTAGGGAAGCATCTACAGGACTTTGTAATAGGAAATGGTTTCATGGACTTCACACCCAAAGAATGAGCAGCACAAGAAAAAATAGATAAATGGAAACTCCTCAAAATTAAAAAGTTTTGCTCCTCAAAGGATGTTATCAAGAAAATAAAAAGAAGCCTACCCAATGGGAGAAAATATTTGGCAAGCATATATGTGATAGGAGCCTAATATCCTGCGTATCTAAAGAAATCCTACAACTCGAAAATAAAAAGGCTAACAACCCATTAAAAAATGGGTAAATGACCTGAAAAGACATTTCTCAAAGGAAAAAATTCATGTGTCGAGCACATGAAAAAATGCTCGACATCTCTAACTATTAAAGAAATGCAAATCAAAACCACATTTAGATACCATCTTAACCCCCATTAGAATGATGGCTATTAAAAAAACCACAGACTATAAGTGTTGAAGAGGATGTGGAGGAATGGGAACCCTCATCCACTGCTGGTGGGATTGTGGAATGGTCCAGCCACTGTGGAGGGCAGTTTGGCATTTCCTCAAAAAACTAACTTTAGATCTTCCATATGAACCAGCGATTCCACTGCTCGGTATACCCCCAGAAGAACTGAAAGCAAAGACATGAACAGATATATGCACACCAGTGTTCAAAGTGACCTTGTTCACTATTGCCAAAAGTTGGAATCAACCCAGGTGCACACAAACAGATGAATGGATAAGCAAAATGTGGTACATACATACAATATAATATTACTCAGCTGTAAGAAGGAATAAAGTGCTAACACATGGGATAACATGCATGAATCTGGAAGATTTTTTTTTGAATGAAGCAAGCCAGGCATTGAAGTATGAACTGTACATGACCTCACTGATATAATTAAGGAAATTGAGCAGTCTCTGGGCACTATTGTCTGAAAGATAGGTGTACAAGAAAGAGAAAGAAAAGAGAAAGTTCTGAGCAATCCCCTATATGGACTTAATCTATGGTAAAGTGATAGAGTGTAGTTGTGTATTGAAGGGGTAAGACAGGAGGGTAGTGATATATTGGGTTGGGTGGTGCAAGATTGACAGGTGGGTAGATTGGGAAGGGTGGGTTAGAATACCCAGGATACTGAGAGGAGAGCAGAAATAGACAGGTGGTCATCTCTTAATAGCAAGGGCGGTTCCTAATAGTGGAGGACAAATCAGTGTGTCATGACCTCTTGTTGCAGGTAACTATGCATCTTATCACCCAATGAGTCAAACCAGGGGGTCGTCATGGGACCTGGGGAGATGGGGAGGTAGGAACAGAATAGATCAAACAGGGGGCATTTAGTGGTCAGTGGAAATGTTTTTTATAGCTTTACAGTGATGGACATCGGACATGGTAAATATCACTAAAATTTATAAAATGCATGATCCAAAATGTAAACCATACTGTAAACCATTGACAATGTTTAGTAGCTATGTTTCACTATCTATGTATCAGTTATAACAATGTTACCATCCACATACAAAAAAGTTTTAATATGGGGTGAGGAAACAGGGAGGAGGTTGTGTATATGAGAGTCTCTTATATTCGTTGTGTGACTTTGCTGTGACCTAAAATTTCATTGAAAATTAAACAAAAAATCGTGAGACACTGGGGAGTGAGAGCAGGAAGGTGCCACGGTACAGACTGGACACCAGATAGTGCAGTGATAAAAGGCAAATGTCAAAATTTTTTAATTTATTTATTTATTTATTTTTAATTTTTCTCATTTTTTGAATAACCCAATCCTTTAATTTAATTTTAGTTTAAGTTTTTTTTTTTTAAGTTTTCATGTATTTTATCTCTTACATTTAAACATCATTATTATTTCATTTTCCTTTTATTTGTATTTCACTATTGTATTGGCTTCATCTTTAAAGAAGCTTTGGATCACAGAAGAGTTACAACTGGGGTGGGAGAGGACCGTTGTTGGGGGGTGTCAGGGATGGGGGTGTGCATGGGAAGAACTTCACCTGAACATACATAAAAAGTATATAAAATTGTTCAAATGCTCATTGGGCATGGTCACAGTGGGTGGAGAACCACTCAATAAATGAGAGAATAATGAATTTCCATCCTGGACAGCTCTGCCACATTCTCCAAGGGAGTAGCAACAGTCCCCCAAGTGCAGTGGCAGTGTCTGGCAAAGGAGGATGATCCACTGATGGGCTCTTTTTATTGATGAATAGCCTTATGAGTATTTGCTCTTGAAATTGAAACAGCCTATTGTTATGGGGTGCCTAAGGGTTGCCTCCTGAGAGCCTCCTTGTTGCTCAAATGTGGCCTCTCTCTAAGCCAAACTCAGCATATGAATGCATACCTTCCTCCCAGCATGGGACATGACTCTTGGGGATGAGCCCCCCTGGCAACGAGGGATTACTGACAAGTGCCAAAGGGTAATACAACTGGAAAAAGACCTCAAATAAAAGAGGAAAAAGCTAAAGACAAATGAGTTTATATGGCTAAGAGTCTTCAAAGTGAGTCGGGAGTTCATCCCAGAGGTAACTCTTATGCACATCTCAATAGGACCTCATAGGCTTCCCCAAATAGAGGGGATCCTGAGGGCTCTGGAGACACCCAGATCCTGTATCAGGGTGGATAGCTCCATAGTTTTGCACCTTATCAGTGGACCCTACTTTGGAATTCTTCCTCCTGAGAGTGTCAGTGTTGGACCCAAATATGTCTTTCTTGCACATGGTCCATCTGTCCCTTCTATTCAAACCAATATGTGTTGCTGGAGTTTTTAGGTGTACTTCCAGAGACCATAGTCTTTGGGCTATGTGCCATCTGGGCCTGGAATCTTGGTGGAGCTGCAACTTATACTCTACAGCTCAATGGACTCACCCTGGACACCTGCTGGGGAGACGATGATGGACAGTGGCCATCCTAGGGAATGGAGAGAGTCTGCAGCTGCAGGCAGGATAATCCCCTCCATCTTATCCATGAGATATAAGCCCCCTCTCAATTGAAGTTGGAGTGGACATCACCATCTCAGACTCCTCAGGATTGGGGAAAGAGCTATGGATTAGAGTGGACTTACTGGGATTCTGTTATAGACATATTGTGATTCATGCAATGGAAGTAATTACAACATTAATGTGGAGCCAGTGGCCACCAGACACTTTAGGGGCAGGGAGAGGGAAAAACAGTTGTAATACAGGGGCTTTTTTGGGACTTGGGAATTATCCTGAATGACATTGCAATGACAGGTATTGTTATGGGGTGCCTAAAGGTCATTATATAACATGTTGTCATTATATGACATGCAGAACTGTGTGTGAGAGAGTGTGGTCTACAATGTGACTTATGGTTCATGCTTAGTGGCAAAGCCCCAAGATTTGTATATCTATTGCAGGTGATGTGCCACACTAATGAAGGATGTTTATGTGGGATGTTGTAGGAGGACTGGGAGGTGAGGCATATGGGAATCCCTACAATTTTTGTGTAACATTTATGTAATCTAAGTATCTTTTAAAAAATAAAAATAAAATTATTATTTAAAAAAATAAAGTAGATCAAGTTGCAAAAAAAAATGGTGCAGCCACTGTGAAAACATTTTGGAGGTTCTTTGGAACATTAGGGATAGAATTACCACATGACCTGTTAATCCCACTTGTTATGATATGTTCAAAAGAGTTGAAAGTAGGGATTCAAACATATTTGTACACTGTTGTTCATAGCAGTATTTTTCACAATTAGCAAAAGATGTAAGCAACCCAAATGTCCATCAGCAATGACTAGATAAGCAAAATGTGGTTTATACCTACAATGAAATATTATACAGCTGTATAAAGGAACGAAGTTTTGGTAAATTTTACAGCATGGATGAAACTTGAAGACACCATGTTGAGTGAAATAAGCCATACACAAAAGGACAAATTTGCAGGATCACACTGATATGAAATAATTAGAATAAGCAAATCCATAGAGTCAGAAACTAGAATACAGTTTACCAGGGGCCAAAGTTGGGTAGGGAATGGGGAGTTAATGCTTATTTGATACAGAGTTTCTGTTTGGGATAATGGAAAAGCTTTAGTAATGGATGGTGGTCATGGTAATAGAACATTATGAATGTAATTAATACTACTGAATTATATATTTAAATGTGGTTTAAAGGGGAGATTTTAGTTTATATATGATACTAGAATAAAAAAAAAACTTAAAAGGAAAAAATTGTAGGACTATAAAACCCACACAGTGAACTCTAATGTAAGCTATAGACTATAGTTAATAGTACAATTATAATAATATTGTTTCCTCAATTGTTACTGAATTATTAAACTAATGCACAGTTTTAATAGTAGGGGAAATTGTGTTTGAGGAAGGGAATTTGGGAAATCTGTATTTTCTGCATTATTTTTGCATAAAACTACAACTCCTCTAATAAAAAAGGCAGAAGAAACCTTTTAAATTCTAACCTTAAAATATGGTTTTTACTATATGTAAATTATACTTCACCGTAACTGGTTTACGAAAAAGAGAAACTCTTTGCTCTACTCTTCTCACATCCTTGCGAATTAGAATTATTTACTCCATTTTCTAACCTCTCCTATCCTGGTGTTTTCATTCTATTTAGCAATTATGTAATTTTACTTATTCCACTTAGTTGATTTCATTTATATGCCATCAATTAGATGAAAAAGTTCTGAATGTTTAGAGCTGGTTTATTTATTTATTTTTATTCTCAGTGGCTGACACATAACATAGTAGGATCTTCACACAATTTCTCATTGAAGTGAACAAAGGCAAGACAGTATTCTTTGAGTTATTGAAATGTGACAGACTCTATCTTTGATAGGTAGAGCCATGAGAAAATGTGGACAGTCAGGTTATCTAATGTCACGTCCATAGGTCCTTTTGTTTGGCTGGTAGCACCTCACTGGCATGTAGTGGGAATTTGGTAGCAAGTGCTCCAGGAAACCAGTGCAGTATGTTCTATAATGCATCAGACTGGGGGCCAGTTGAGATGGTGGCCTGAATATATGGGGTAGAAAGGGCAAGACAGAAGTTATCAGGCCAGCAACAAGAATGAAATAAATTATCAGTCACGTACTACATACCAGGTATGACCCCAGTGCTTTACTTCTATCATATCATGTACCCTCACAGCATCTCTGCCAAAAGATAGACAAGCAGTAGCACTGACAAGTCCTGTAAAGAGAGATACCTGTTAAGTAATATTGGAGAGCTAGACTGTGGGGTTCCTGAAGCAGGCAAGCAGATTGCTTATGGCCTGAGTGGAATCCAAGTGAACAGAAATGTCAAAGCTAGAGCTGTTGGGCTGTCTAGGAGCAACCATAGAGGGGTTTCACACAGGGGTCTAGTTATACTACTTATGTTTTCTGGTCCAACCCATGGGTCCTTACTAAAGGTAACGAGAAGGAACAAAGCTAGGCATCAGTGATTGTCAAGATTGCTGTAAATCTGTTCCACCTTCTTAGCCTCTGTGGCCCAGAGAGCTGTGTTTATGAAATTGATTCAGCATTTTGTTTCCCTCTTAGGAGAGCCATGATAAGATAATGATACACATGCTAACTGGCATGTGTGAAACTGGCAATCAGAATATTAAACTTGGGAATGTCTGAGAAATTCTCAAAATACTGCCATATGTTATCTGATCTTTGCCAATTCCATCTCCTAAATACATTATCTTCCATCTGTCCTTTCAAACCCCCACTGCTAGCAGCCTTGTACAAGTTGTCATTCCTGGCTTAGGTTACTGCAGGAGCCTCCTTACTGAACTTCATGCTCTTATTTGCGGCCCTTTGATCCACTTTCACAAGTTGTTCAGTGTAATTTATTCAAAACACAAAATTGGTTTTGAGACTGCTCTGATTAGCAATCTCAAACGGCTTTTCTGGTTTCTATAGAAAAAGTCTAACTTCTTGGCTCATGGGAACACTTTGGAACATAATTCCAATCCTCCAAGTACCTTATACTCAAACCTTATGCACTAGGTAGTGGAGTCCACCCATCTTAGAACATCTTCATTCTTTTCTGCCCTGATGTTATTTCATTCTGTAAAATTCAATTAAATGTTACCTCTTCTATCAAGTGTTCCCTGGTTCTCTTGTTTAGAGTCACCCATTTTTGTGTGGGGGAGTCCTTACCTCTGCAAGAAATAGAAGACCAATTAAACCAATTGAAATAAAAATAATGATGATGGGATGTGTTTAAAGGAGAGAGAATGTCTCAAGGACCTTTGGAGAGGAAACTAAGAACTGATGAGCCTCCTGGCAATCTGGAGAGGCACATTCTTCTGTCTCTCAGGGTCTATATAACCTCCTTATCTCTTCTTGCTCTTCTTAGTGCACCTTAATTCATTCTTCTCTCTAGATTGGCTGGCCCATTCTGGTGTCTCATTTCACCCAAGTCTCTCAAACAGTTGCCATAGATTTGACTCTAGGATGCAGCTTTCAGGTTCATTCTCTGAGCACTCAGTTCCAAAGTCCTGAGAGAGGAACTGATGATCCTTCCTTATTTTTTCACTTAAATCCTTAAGTTTCTGGACATCTGTGGATTGATTTCCTTTGGATCAGGTGTTTACCCATGAGCAAATTGACTTGGGTGTGGAGGTGAAAATGTTGGCAAAAGGAAGAGTCAGATAGAAGTTCTGGCTGTGGGAATGTGTACGTCTCTTGGAGGGGACTTAGAGTGGACATACCCTTGAGAGGCATCTCCCCTATGTTCCAAAAGCACATTATGCTCACCTCTATCATGGCACTTTCACACCTTATTTTCATTTTTCTTGACATGGTACCTAAAAAGTAATCAATATATGTTGACTGCCTCTTTACAGATCCTCTCCTATGTGTCAGGCATTATATATTAAAAAGTACCTATTTTAGTAGCTTATCAACTTTCATATTGTGAGCACTAAACATAAGGAATGGTAGCTATTCCTTCATTTGACACATATTTATTAAATTATACAATATGTAAAGCTTGTTGCAAGGCTTTAGTGTTTAAACAAAATGGAGACAGATCTTTACTTACTGGAGTTTCCGGAAGTGTGATTGGAGCCCTGTCTATTTTAGAATTGCCTTGGGTCTTTGTTAAACAGGCAGATTCCTGAGTCAAAATTTGCATCTGAGGCTTCAGGATATGCATTTTTAACAAAGTTCCCAATTGATACTTAAGCATAGTAAGTTTGGGAAAAGCGTGATAATATCATATGGTATTAAATATGCTCTTGATGAATAAACTAATTGAAAAGCTAAAACATGAATTACATTTTGATAGGTTTATGACTTCTAAACATATCTAAAAAGTATTAGAGAAAAGAGTGGACTGCATTTTAAAGCTCATTCATTTGATATTCCCTGCACTGTAGTTATTTTAATATATGGCCATTTTTCCCTTCACTGTAATCACTGAGGGCAGGGAATGGGTATATGTCTTACTATCTCACACTTGGAAATACAGTAACAAAGATAGGATATGCATCCAAATAAGGATGAATGATTGAAAGAACAAAAATACAACACTGAATTGTGCACACAAGGAACATACAATTTGGATAGATATCTTGATTGCTGACTATTTGCAGGAATCTGGAAGTGTCTTTCTTGTGGCTTTGTGATATGAGGTCATTTGGATTCATTTTGCTTCTTCAACTTGATTCCTAGCTATGCAAATCTTTGGATCCTCTTGGGCCTTTGCTTCTCTTAACAAAATATTCTACTGGGTCCCCTCAGTCTGCTGCTGCTTCTCACCGGGTATGATCACTTTTCAGTTTGACTCTTATAAAAGGAAGCAGCCATCAAATCTCCATGTGGTGGGCTCTTTGGGTTAGGTGAAGTCAGAAATCACTGTTGTAAGGTGAGCATCCCAGCTTGTCCTAAATGAGTGTTGTGTTTCCTATTGGTTTTCCCCAGATTCCATTTTGCAGACTCACCCAGAAGGATTTGAAGGTTTAGGCTGAAGACATGAAATCCTAACTCCGTGGAAAGAAGTCTTACTGCAGGCCTTGTTATATACAAATATTGGGTCTTTGATTATGCCATAAGTATAATTTCTGATTCTATTTAAAATGTTTCCTTCTCCCTCTTTCCCTTTTCAGCACAATGAAAAAGGAAACATATGAAGAAGCTATTTGGTAGACTATCTTATTTGGTTAATTGAATATTTTTCTTTTTATTCTTTTTTTTTAATTAAAAAGATATAGCAAAGGTTGCATTGTTCACATCATTATGTGCTGATGAGCATTCAGTTGTTCTGTGTTCTGTGCACATGTTCTTAAGAAATGTATTGGGGAGCAGGTGTAGCTCTGTGGTTGAGTTCCTACCTTGCATGTACGATGTCCCAGGTTCAATCTCTGGTATTTCTGAAAAAGAAAACAGTAATGCATCTTGCTTCCTAAACAAACTTCTCTTTTCTAGAAAGCTGAAAAGAACTGCTTAACACATCAGGGTGCATGGCTTCAAAGACTAGTGCATTATTCTGAACATTTCTTTCTTTAAATAAAAGCAGCACATTGCTGCTTTTCTTTCTTTCATTCTTTTCTTTTGCTAATCTTTCTCTTCCTTTTCAAAGCTATTTCTTTATTAATATCATACTCATTTTGTCTAGTTCCTTACCAACATCTTTGAACAAAATTATGCAATTATTTTGGCTTCAAAATTTCCTATGTCTAAAGGTCTATAAGAACATACCTTTGTGTGGTCTGACTTAAAGAAAACTTGGGAAGGAAAGAAGCAATGTAAGTGCTGAGCTGCTTGCCCTCCTTGGCAATTCATGGGCTATCAATATCAACAATGGTGAAGTAAAGCCACAGGTGAATAGTAATAGAAATAGAAGGTCACTTTCCTTGAGGATGACCACCTCGTTTGCCAGCTAGGCTTCCAGGAGGTAAATGATCCTTTCTATGGAGATTCTCTGGCTTTTAGACCAAGGAGTCCTAATTCATAAATTCTACTTCCTAGAGAGAATGTATTTTATTAGCCATGCCACTGGGGACTAGGATGCTATAATAGCTTAACATATATTCATGACCCTGGTTTTGATGGGTAGAAGGCAATTGCTTTTGAACCAGTGATGTTAATTTATTTTTGGTGCATCTTTCTTTTTTTTTGATGTCATCTGCATTTAGAAACACATATAATATTCCATATTGCTGTTGATTAATTGTCTCTAAACTCATCATTGTGCAGGACTGGGCCTAATATTTTCCTATAGAAATTTTCAAAAATAAATTCCTGATAATTGAACAATGATGAAGAAATAAGCCTCAGCTTCAGACAGTGATGCTCACTAGTTTTGTTTCCATTTTTTTCCTCTTTGTTTTCATTCTGATGCCAGAGCAATTTTCATCTCCTTCTGAGCACTCCCTATTGAAAAGCTAAGTGTTTCAAATAGAATGGGCAAGATTCAATGCCATGTTCCACATCTCAGCAAGTTAAAGGTATACCATGTGACCATTAGCACCCCACTGTGCCACAGAAGGACCATTTTGCTTCGGATGAATGTCATTTCAGCCAGTAACAATTATTTACTCCTGGAAAAAATTTGCTTAGGGATGTAGTGTCAACTGGTGCTTTTGATTTCAAGGCCTGCTTGGTTATTCCTAAATTTCAGCTTAGGAAGGAAATTTGTAATTACCTCTTGAAAACATGCCATTTCACAGGAATTGTAATGGCATTTCACTGTAAGAAGAGAGCATGTTTGTAGCGGCCATCAATGGAGGTGCTTAGCTCTCAGAGGAGGACTGGGCACTTCAGAACTTGGAGCCTCTTTCACCCTGGTTATAATCTTAATCATAATAGCGATATCTTTCCTTTTTAAATTGTTTACCTGCAAAAACATGCTCCTGGCTTATGCTGTGATTGGTACCGCTGGGTGCAAGGCAAGGCACTGCAAAGGAG
>JAQZBX010114464.1:0-10016 GCA_029593785.1 Cabassous unicinctus
TGTTTCATGCCACCACTGCACAGCATTTCTTTCCTCTAAGTAACTTTAAGATTTATTGAAAAAAACTAGTGCCCTGAGTCAGTCTTCCAGGGAGCCACCACAGAGTAGAAACAGGCTTTCTTGCACACTAAATTTGCACATTAAGTGTGTTTTGCTACCTAGAAAACAGACAAATAATTTGTCAGCATCCATGGCCTAATTCTGTCTTGATCATGGAGCAGAAGTGTTCAACACATACCTGCAAAAAAGCTTATGAAGGGATAGGCTAACAAAGGTACTTAACAGCAACAACCAGATGTGAAAAAAGGCATTTGAATTTTAACTTTAATTTGCTCCTTAATTTCAGTTGATAAAGGCAAAATCTACCCTGAAATCCTTGCTTGGTCTGCTGAGTTTCTCTCACCTAATATAAAAGTACAACCATAAAATTCCTGGAAGAAAATGTAGGGAAGCATCTTTAAGATCTTCTGGTAGGTGGTAGTCCCTAAACCTTACACCCAAAGCATGAGCAATGAAAAAAATAGATAAATGGGATCTCCTCAAAATTAAACAGATTTGTTCTTCAAAAGAATTTATCAAAAAAGTAAAAAGGAAGCCTATTCAATGGGAGAAAATATTTGGAAACCACATATCTGATATATTCATGTCAAATAAAAGAATCATAAAACTTAATGTTACAAAGTACAAGAAACCGAATTAAAAAATTGGCAAAACTTGAACAGACTTTTTCCAAAGAAGAAATACAAATGGCCAAAAAGCACATTAAAAAATGTTCAACAGCACTAGATATTTGGGAAATGTAGATCAAAACTATAATAAAGTACCATTTCATACCTTATAGAATGGCCATTTTTAAAAACCAGAAAACTGCAAGTTTTGGAGAAGATGTGGAGAAACATGAACACTCTTCACACTTGGTGGGAATGTTGAGTTAAATAAACCAGAAATAAAAAGCAAATATTATATGGTCTCATGAATATGAACTAAATATAATGAGTAAACTCGCATAGGTAAACTCTAAAGTATAGGTTTCCTGGAGGTAGAATGTAGGTTGAGAATGGGAGATGATTCTTAATATATGCAGAATTTTTAATAAGGTTTATAGTAAAAGTGTAGAAATGAATAGAATTGATGATAACACATTATAGTGAGTATAACTAACACTGCAGTGATATATATATATAATTGTGGCTGAAAGGTGTTGTCTAGGGATGTAAATGTCTATTAAAAGGAAGCTGGAGAATAACCTAGGGAATGTATAAAAATGATTTCAGTGGTGGATGAAGATTGTGGTTAATAATGGTTAATAGCATAAATATAAGAATATTCTTCTTTTACAAAATGTTAAGAATATGGTGATATTTTTGCACCAATGGCAAAGAAGGTATTATATCAATTTTAAGGGACAATAACAAGGGTATATAAGGGGTTATGGAATTTTTCCTTCTGGAGTAATGAAAATATTCTAAAATTGACTGAGATGTTGACAGCACAAATTTGTGATGGAAATGAGATTCACTGAGTGTACACATTGAATGGATTGTACAAAGCAGAGGACTGGATAACCCAGGGAATCCTGTGGTGGAGATGGACTGTGGTTAACAGAAAAAAATATGAGAATGTTCTTTCATGAACTGTAACAAAATATATAATATTAATACAGGGTGTTAATAATCAGGTGGGTGGAGAGAAAAATACACCAAACGTAAGATATGGGCTATAGTTAGTAGTAGTATTCTGACGATGCTCTTTCAAGGTTTGTAACAAATGTTTCACAGCAATGAAAGGTGTTGGTGGTGGGCTGATGTACTGGAGCCATGTATGATGACATGCATCTTTGTTTTGTAAGTTCATAACTTTTACAATACACTTATTGTTTATGTATGTTCATATATGAATGATATACTTTAGTAAAATTTCATTTAAAAAAAAGAATGGTGTGGATTCAAAATAAACATAACCTAAAATTCCCTTTTCTTGTGGCTGCAAGTGCTACCTTATGTTTACTTTAGATCAGTTATAACATGCAACCAGAATTGTACCTGATTTCCTCATTATGGGGTCATACAAACTGGAAAATTGTGTTATTTCAATTTCTATTTATAACCCATAGTTTCAGTATCTTGGGCAACCTTTCTATCATCACCTTCACTATTCTTGATTTCCACCTAAAAATACCATTGTTGTTTTTTTTTCTGAAGAGCTTTTACCTTTTAGAAACTTCAATGACATCAACTTGTATTCCTAAATTCCTGGTCAGCCTAGCAACAAAGGACAAAATAATTACCTATGGTACTTGTGGAGCCCAATTATTTCTGTTCATTTTCTTCAGAGCAGCAGAGTTCTTATCAGCGGCCATATCTTATGACCGCTATGTGGCCATCTGCAAGTCCCTGCATTACACAACCATCATGAGCAGCAGTCTGCTTCAGGCTGGTCTTTAGTTCTTGGTTGACTGTATTTCTAAACGTTTTCCCAGTTCTTATCATGATGGGTCTCCAGCTTAAATTCTGCGGTGACAATATTATTGATCATTTTGTTTGTGACTATGGCCCTGTCCTTCAGCACTCTTGCAGAGATACCAGGGACATAGGAATCTTATCTTTTACTTTAGCTTTGGTGTCACTTCTTGCTACCTTGATCCTAGTGATTACCTCCTATACACTTATCATAAGGACGATTTTGAAGATTCTGTCCGCACAGTAAAGGAAAAAAGGCATTTTCTACCTGTTCTTCTTACGTGATTGTCCTCCTCCTTTCTTATGGAAGCTGTATCTTCATGTACATTAAGCCTAATGCACAAGGAAGAATGGATTTAAATAAGCATGTGACCATGCTCAATACTTCATTTGCTTCCCTCTTAAACCTTTTCATTTATACTCTGACAAACAAACAAGTAAAACAATCCTTCAAGGACAAGGTAAGAATGTTGCTTTCTTTCCTGTAAATAAGTCTTATTCCAAAAAAAATGAAAGAAGAATTTGAGCAAATACATTGATCTATGAAGCCCAAATCCTCTTAGTTTTTCCGCTTTTAGTCCCTTTTGCCAGTAGTAATTAATGCTATTACCATTTTTGCATAATGTAACCCTGAATTCTACTCTTTTTAATTGGATCTTCTAGAGCTAGAATTGCTTTGCTTGAAGCAACCTGTTTCTGCTCATAGTTTCCAGTCTCTAATTAATCTATAATTTAAATATTTTGTAACAAAATTTAAATGTCTTTGTTTTTGTCATGCTTTCCTAATTTAGAAAAATAAATTTAAGTATCCAGTATTTGTCCTTATACTTTTGCTTAAACCCAATAAATAGAATTTTTGGTATATTCTTAGTAAATGTGAATTGATTGTACTAAATTTAGCATTACACAATAGAGAATCTAATTTAATCTTCATAAATTTCCCATGAGGAAATTTTAGCCTGTCCATTTTATAGATGAGACAACCAAGCTTGAGAGAGAATTAAGAAATGATTTCAAAAACACACAAACAAACAAAACACACACACAAACAGTAAGATGAAGGCTTTATTCAAATATAGTCTGATTCCAGATCACATGTGATTAATTATTGCTGCATTCTGCTGTAAGATGCAACTTACTGACCTCTGCACAATAAATTTATTTATTTTTTCAGTAACAACTCTCTTAGAGATTTTTCAGTATTAACATATAATTGGTTCTACTTGTCTTATCTTGAACAATGAGATTGTGTCCAAATAAAAAAGGATATTCAAAACATTCTTACTGAATTAAGTCAATATATTTAATACTTAGAATTCACTAATGACAGTTTTGCATCTTATGTTCCCCCTCTCCCCCCCCCTTTTTTTTTGCTTTGTTTCATTAAATTGGGTAATGAGAGAAAGAGAGGCTATGAAACTCAGTGATGCAATTCATTGCACATTACTTTGTACAAACCAGGGCTTTTGCACCTTCTGAATTTTCTGGGTTACTGTCTCTTTTCAAATGCCTTGGGCTACTGTGCTATGAAACAGCTGTGTTCAGTGGTCTGCTATTAAAATATCACTAATCAGTTATTTGGCCATTAAGTAACATCATGAAGGAAGAATGATATATATTTATATATGTGGGGTATATCATTCTTTCATAGATAAAGAGAAAATAAGCTGTATGCTAGGAAAGATGGTAATAATCCTAGGATTCTGTGAAATTAATTTTAAACTTATCAGCTCCTCAGGTGTATAGGAACAGGAATTATAGATCTTACATGCAAATGATAATTGAGCCCACAACTGATGATAAAATTCTGCTGTATCCATGACAATTTTATTTTTCAGTTGAAAACTGAAGTACACGCCTGAAAAAAATCCCCATCATGTGCAATTGTGTTACAGTTAGTTGCTCTTCTGGGGTGAGCTGTTTTGTGCCATTCTCTCAGAGTTACAAAAAGTTAGTTCCTAGATCTATGAAATAAAATTAAAGATAGTTATAGAATTCACTAATTACTTTCCCCAACAAATATGAAATTCACAACCAAAAAAGTAAATATTAATATATTTATTTTATATATGCATAAATTGAGACTCCAAAATTAACTTGTCTATGATTTGATGGTTTGCAAAACAAATTTGGAACCTCAGTTTTTAAAAGCCATGCATCCAGATATTAGGCAAGATTGAAGAGGTAAAATTCTGCAACAAAAATCCTAAAGTAACATCTTTCATTTGATATTAACCACTACAATAAATTTCTTCTCCCCATGATATTACTAAAGTTATAGTTGTAATTCAAATTATCCATTTGCTTTTAGTTTCCCCCTATTTAGAACCATCTTTCTCATGAATATTTCAAGAATGACACTTTTTTTTTCCTGTCAAAAACATTGTTCCTTTTAAAAATGTGGTAACCCCTGACTTTGTCATTATAATCCTCTGCTGTGCTTTTCACATTCTCTTAAATCTAGAATCAGTCCATTTTCTTCTCAGTATTTAGACTGGATATTCTATTGCCTCAACGATATTCCAAATAAAACACCACATTTACAACCTACTTTGTACTTTATAAATTTGCTCAAAATGTTCTCTAACCTTTATTCAATAACTCACTGCTGATTACTGTTTAATAATAGTGTGTATGCAATTCAAATCCTATATCATTTTTTTGTCTACAAACTAAATATGAGGTAGCTATAGAATTTGCCTAACATACTGACAATTGCTATCATTTACTGCAGTGATAGAAATATAGGTAATAAGGAAAAACTTCCTGTCCATGCAAATGTATACTTGAACTCCACACTGATTATCTTCACTTTGAAAATAATTACAAAAAATAGGATAAAGCATAATGATAACATGTCTATAGCGATGTGTCTATAAGGCATATAAATAGGAGTGTTCTTCAAGAAAGAGTACTGTTAGCCTGAAAATTATAGGTTCTTCTTGAGGGAAAGGCTGGGAACAAACTTCCTTTAAGTTCTTGAATTTTATCTCATGAAAAATGAGTTACATTTCATCTGTATAACGAATATGAAAATACTTCCAATGACCATTTTGATTTATTAATTTATTACTTAACAGAGTAATTTTACTAATAAAAATCCTTTAAGCTCTTTTTGTTACATAAAATTTATTATCAAGCCCCTCTTTTAATAAATGGAAAACTCAGATGCAGGGCATGTAAATAATGTGCTCAAGGTCAAACAATTTGTGAGTGGCCTTGTGGTATGATCATGGGGAGTTTGTCTCCATAGTGTATGGACAAACAGTAAGCTATTAGAACTCCCCGTAAAAAGTAACAATTAGAACTCATAAAATTGTGGTAGGTTGAATTGTTAAGCAGTGATATTCATTTCTTGTAGGCTGTTAATGTTTAAGAAGGAAATGAATGCCAATCTCTTGTGGATCCTACAAAAGCAATTTCTGTGAAAATTAGAATAGATTAACTCCATCTCTTTTCATGCTATATTTTTTCCCTAAAACTATAAGGTCTACAGATTAGATAAAGCACTCTAACTCAAATGTTTTCATTACATCTTAGCTCCTTCAGTGAATATTACTTACACACTTTGTATTCTGAATGACAACAAAATTGTAAGTTTTACCACACCTGCATATTTTGTCTCTTTAAGCTAGGTTATCAGCTTACAATAACCACAGGTGAGATCTCATACTCTTTGTGAGAGTTATTACCCAGCAGTTAGTAGTTAAACAAGTATTTGACTTTAGGTAAATGAAATTACTGAAATTGTAGTAATCACATTAGATCAGAAATTTGTACTGACTCATTTGTTATTAATCCATTCAATTTTCACTCAGTTAACCATTACTATGGAGTGTTTTCTCTGCAATTGAATCCCCACATTCTGAATTGTAACCTCAATGCTAAATAAGCACTCTATTACATCCAGTGCACTGGATATTTTTAATTTAGTGAAACACTTCTGGAACAAGTGGTACACATGTTCCTTTCTGAGCACCTCAATCCTAATCACTATTAGGTGTTAGAAGTTTAAGGTAAATAAATGAGAATTTCATCAAGTGTCTCTTAGACCGAGAGATTATGAATAATTTATGGACTAATACTAGTTCAAGCATAGGAGTTGATCATTAGTCCTCACATTTTTCCCAATCTGTACAATAATTTTGAAAGACAACTGAGCAACATGTGGTCACATTTTTCATACCAACTATAACCTAAGAAGCATTTTAAGAATTTAGTTTTCAAGAACTGCCATAGTACAACCATGCCTTATCCATTTCATTTGATTCTATAGTGTTTTTCATTATTAAAAGGATAAAGAGAGTATTCAAGAACCAGGAGGACTTTGCTGTTGTTTTAAACCAAGCATTGATTTGAGAATTACCAAGACAATCTTAAAAGTTTTATGAATCCAATCCCCTTTAGTGAATTATTTATTTAAATACTAAGCTTAAGATCCAGAGAAAAGTCGACCTTTTTTTTCTTGAGGCTTATTTTCCTAGACTTTTCTTCCTCACATTAGTTGCCCACATTCCCTTTGCTGCCTCTCCAATAACAATTATTCTTTTCATTCACAGATTATGGGTGATTATAACCCCTGGTTTTCTGTTATAGTTTAGATTGACACCTATTACCCTGATAATCCTTGGAGTTTTGAATTTCCTGGATATTTCATTTAAAAATAATATTGTTTTAAAATTACTGGTGCTTGGTTTCGTAGTACTACACATTTTACTTCTAGCTTCTGCATTTATATTGTCCTTGTTGATTTTCTGTAACTACGTCCATGAAAACAGTGCCGCGGATGAGAAAAGATGAGAAAGAAATAACCGGGGCCAGGGGACCCTCCATCCAAAGGTAGGAGAGTGCCACTGCATAAAACATCATGGCTTTTATTTAGCTTTAGAACAAAGAAAATATGTGTGCACATGTGTAAGGGTAATAGATATGTTACGGATTACATGTTACTAAAGTCAGCAAGACTTTAGGGTTAATGGTTTAGTTCTCCATACATTCCTGCACATAACAGACCTTGTTAATCATTATCTGACATATACTAAATAGATTTGTAGCCCTTGGGCAATTTGATGTAACTATGAATTCCAAAAATATAATTGGATCATGCTTTTAAACTGATCAGTTAATCTGGGCATGATTAAGTTATGATTAGGACATTGACTGGGCCACGTCAGTACGGCGTTGAGCCCCACCCCTTGGTGGGTGGGGGAAGAAAATATAAAAGGTACCACAAAGAACAGAGTTGCAGCAATTTTTGAGAAGCAATTTTGATGTTGGGATTTTGATGTTGGAGAGAAGGCCCCGGGATAGAGATAAGCCATTTGCTGAGAGTTTACAGCTGGCCTTGTGGAGAGAAGCAAAGCCTAGAGAGCCTCATAGTCTACAGCTGACCTTGTAGAGGAAACAGAGTCACTGAGCCCTAAGAGAAATGCAGCCCTGGGAAGAGAGGAACCCAAGAAGCCTGAACCCTGGCAAACGTTGGCAGCTGTCTTGCTCTAACACATGGCAATGGACTTTGGTAAGGGAAGAAACTTAAGCTTTATGGCCTGGTAACTGTGGACTTCTACCCAAAATAAATACCCTTTATAAAGACCAACCCATTTTTGGTATTTCACAGTAGCACCCCTTTTGGCTGACTAATACAACATTCCTAGAAGCACAGAATGCTTTTCCACCAGGCTCCTAACAGATCTTATCTTAGCATCTTGAGACTAGAGATGCCTGTCTCATACATACCAAGGCGGCCTGCTTTCTGTCAGTAGTCATGACCTTTAATTGAACTCCTTCAGTCCCAAAGTAAGTTGTGATTCATTGTTAATGGCTATCATTTTCAATTAAATGTGGTTAAATCTGAAAGACAATCAACAGCAAACTATCACTATTCTCCTAATCCTTTTCAGCTTCAGTTCCACCAGGACTTAAGTGGATAGGTAGAGCTACCTTCTTTCAGATGTGGAGTTGGAGTGTGACAGTAGTGGGAGAAGTGTCAGACAATGTGGCACCCACTGGTCACATGAAGTACCAGCCAGTTCTGCCATCCTTTGCAATGGCCTGCAAGATGCCTTAAATCTCCAGGTGGCCTAATGACTGGGTCAGTGGAAAACTCTTAAATTAGAGGTTACTTGTGAATGAAATCTGCGTAGGAAATAGAGGGTGAGAGTAATCTGAACATTCTTAGTCCATTTTTTGTTTGTTTTGCTTTGTTTTGCCTTTTGCTGTATGTATGTATGGTGAACATTTATTTTGCTTTCTCATTTAAAACAAATAACATACTATGAGTTGGTGTAACAAGTGGTATGTATTGGCTCACAGTTTGAGAGGCTAGAGGGCTTGCTTCCACCTGGGGTCAGTATCTTCCAGCTGGCTGGTCATCTTTGGGATTCCTTGTTTTTCAATCACATAGCAATGCACATGGCATCTTCTCCTTTCTTCTTCAGATTCCGTTTACTTCTATCTTCTGGCTACCTCCCAAGGTGCCCCCATTCCCTGTCCAATTTACCATATTGGATTAGGGCCCATCCTCATTCGGTTTGGACACACTTTAAATAATAACATCTTCAAAGGTCCTATTTCAAATGGGATCATAGTCACAGGGCCAGGGGTTGGGACATGAACTTTCCTCTTATGGGGGAAATGATTCAATCCCCAACAACACTGACAGTTTTTAATATATTTTATTGATTTTTCTTTTGAGGTAAGCTTCTGAGCTACAATGAATGAAAAGGGACTTCATGATTATGGGATAATCATCATTGAATTTGCATTTTGCACTAAAATTTATGGCAATGTGTAACTTGCCCAAATTTTGTTGACATTTATCATATTCCATGATGGAGACATAGATTGAAGAGACAAAGATTCTGAGTAATAAATAGGAACGTCTCTAAAATTGCTGGTCATCTTCAGAAGAATCTCCCTAAAGATTAAGATTTAATAATGAAAGCCTCCTGAAGATGTGCTTACATATCTCTCTATGAAGCTTGATTTTCACTTAGTTCAAATACTTATATGTCTAAATAAATGTACCTTGCTCTCAATTTCAAGTTGTTTTGTGTATGTATGAAAATATTTGTGAAGCAATAATTCATAAAACATTATTTCCATTAGCAGAAGTTTGCAAATGTGTAAATGATGTCAGTCCATCATCAGAGTCATTGGGTGCATCAAAAGAAAATCAGTTAAGAAGACATTTTTTATTAGCAACTTGCTTTAACTATATAAATATATATTATGTATGGTAATGGGATAAATTTAAAAGTCTTGAAATTTTTTGCCTCTACATTTAGAAAAATAAAATTATTCAAGAGAATAAATTGATGTAGACTATTAAAGTGTTTATTGAGGATATAAAATTTTGGAATGTGCAAAAATAAACTATATGTTTATGTAAGACGAAAACTATGGATTTCGATTTCTAATAAAAGCTTATTAGGGTTAAAGAAAAAGTCAAGAAGAGAAGCAGAGGGGCGTTCAACACCAGAACTTGTTCAAGGGTCACTGAAGTGAGCAGCATCAAAATTGTAAGGACTTGGCAGAACCTCCCAATGCCTCTCCACA
>JAQZBX010114465.1:0-10016 GCA_029593785.1 Cabassous unicinctus
TCCATATCCTACTGACGTTGCCCAGTCAAAGCCTTAATCATAATTTAATCAAGGAAAAGTGAAACCTCTGAATCCAATACAATCTAATATGCCCAGAGGAACAAACCAGTTTACAAACATAATCCAATATCTATTTTTGGAATTCATAAATACCAAACTGCTACATATGGTAAGCACATACTTTAAATGAAATTAATTTTAATTACATAAGTAGTATATATATACCATCTTCACTTGAAAATAGAAAGATAAGAGATAAAGGTTAAAACCTCAAATTCTTACTTCTCCACCATCTTTCTAGTGGTCATTATTGTATATTTGAGGTATATCTATCCAGATATTTAAAAAAATACTTTCCCCAAGAAATATATGAACCCATAAAATTAATCTAGTGCTGTTTTGTGTATAGGCTTTACATAAAAGTTGTCATGCTCTTTGTATCATTCTGCAACATGCATTTTTGACTCAACTGTGTTTTATAATCTCTCCAAGCTGATAAACACACCTAGTCCTTTCCTTTAAACTGTTGTATAATATTGCATTGTATGACTAGATTTCATTTTGCTGCCATTCCTAGAGACTTGTTCCTAGAGATTTAGGTAGTTTCCAGTGTGTCTCTATGTAAACATTACTACAGTAAGTCACTTTGTACATGACCCTGGGCTCATGTGCAACTGTTTTTCTAGAGGAGATACTAAAAAATGGAATTTTGCCAATGTTAAAGTATGTGCTTTTTAAATTTACTAGATCCTGCCAGATTGCCCTCCAACATGTGTATTTCCCCACATCTGGCCAGCAACCACAAATCTTTTGAATCTAATACTAGCTATTGTGTGTCCCAATCACCTACCAATGGCAAAGAGGAGGAAGTTCCCAAGGTGGGCCTTGCCCAAGTGTGGGACTTAGACCTGGAGGTGATGAGGTGAGAGGTGGTGGAGCTCACACTTACTGAAAGCCTTCCATGACCCAGGGCCTGTGCTATGTGATTTCAGTGGATCCTCAATCCATCTCCATTAGGAACTGTCACAGACTGGAGGAGACTAAGGACACATGATGACGAAATTCAATATGGTATTCTGGATGGGAGCCTGAAATAGAAAAAGGACAGTGGGAAAACTGAAATCTGAACAAATTCTGTAGCTCAACTCATTATGCTGTACCAACGTTAATTTATTTGTTTTGGCCAAGAGTCCAACGGTTTTGTTAACATTAGAGGTAGCTAGGTGAAGGGTGTATGGGAACTCTCTGTACTGACTGCAACTTTTCTGTGAATCTAAAATTATTCCAAAACAAAAGGTTTAAAAAAGGGAAGCCTTTGACATGTAATTAAATGCAATGTGTGGACCAGATTTGGGTCCTTATTCAAACAAACCAACTTTAAAAAGACATTTTTTTTGAGTGTGAAAATATTAGAAATTTGAATATTAGATGATATTAAGGAATTGCTAATATTGTTTGGTGTGATAATGATACAACAATTATGTACAAAATCATTTTGACTTGTTGAAGTTGCAGACTGAAATATTTACAAGCAAAATGATACAGTATCTGGGATTGGGGGGGTTGTTTTAACATATACAAAAAGAAACAAAACAAATCTTAGAAGTATTTATGGGCAAAATGATATAATATCTGGGGATTACTTTAAAATACTCCAGAAACAAAAAAATATGGTTGGGGGAAAAAGATTGGCAAAATGTTGATACTAATAAAACTGGGTGAAAGGCACATGGGAGTTTATTATACCACTCTCTCTACTCTTATGATGAATGATTTAAATTTTCCATAATAAAAAGTTAAGTCTATAACACCTCTCCATGAAAGTTAGTGACTTAGTGACTCACCTTCTTATAGAGCTTTTCATACCTTGATAGCACGACCCATGTTGTTTTATTCCCTCTGGACTGAAGACTCCTCATGGCAGGAGCTGTGTCCTGTTCACTGTTTTGTGTCTGCACCAACCCCATTCACTCCAGTAAATATTTGTTGAACATTAATATGTACCCAACCCTCTGCTGCACTGGGGATATGATGAGTAAAAGGAGATATGGCAGCTAACTTATTGAACATATAGTCTTACTGGAGGACACAAAGATTAATTAAATAACTGTGCCAATAAATGTACAATTGCCACTAAGTATTATGTAGGAGGGATACATAGAGTTGACTCAGGACTCCATTAGTCTGGGAGCTCAGGGAAGCCCTCCCTGAGAAAGTAACAATTAAACCTCAATCTGAAGGCTGAAGAAGGAATTAACTGAGTGAATCAGTTAGGATGCTTTTGGATGCAAGTAACAGAAAGCCCAACTCAATTGTATTAAATAATGAGGAAAATTTATCATTCCACATAAGATATACAGAGGTAGGGACGCTTCTGGACTGTTCAACTCAGTGGCTCCACAATGTCATCAAGAACCCAGGATTCTTTCATCTTCTTCCCTGGTATTGTCAGTGTATTGGCTCACCTCCCATCATAGTTGCAAGATGCTACGTAGGTGCAGACAAAACCATGACCCACACAAGAGGAGCTATGACTCCCTGTGTGTCTATTTTTAGCAGAAAACCTTTCTCTGAAGCTCTAGGCAGCCATTCCTTAAGTCTTACTGGCTAGAATCACATCACATACTCATGCCCCATCCAATCCATGGGAAGGGGAGTGGAACCATCCTGTTTGCTTAGACCACTCATGCATGACCTACCCCTTTGGAGGTAAGGTTTGGGCTCAGGCTTGCCTTCAGAGAGAAGAGAGTTGATTCCTGAACAAAATCAGGACTTTGCCAGAAAGGAAGAGGAATGGAGGGATGGGTTGGGAGTAGAAGACCAATGGTATCTGCTATCCTAGCCAAAGAGGAAAGAGGGAGAGCTCTCCTGGCAGTGGGCTAGCACGTACAAAAGGCTCTGATGAGGAAAAGGCTAAAATAAACTAGAGTGGCTGAAATGTAGAGTGCAAGGGAGAGGAGTCATGGTATAACATGGGGAGAATTATGTAGGAACCTCGCTGTGCAAGACAAGTAAACCTTGTGTATTAGGTTTTTTTTTTTTTTTTATTGCTGCTGTCTTAAATTACTACAAACTCAGTGACTTAAAACCACATAAATTGAATATCTTACTGATTTAGATGTCAAAATCCCAAAATGAGTCTTGCAGAACTAAAGTCGAGTGTCAACAGAGCTGCATTCCTTCTGGAGGCTGGGGGGGGGTGGGTAGAATCTGTTCCTTGCCTTTTCCAAATTCTAGAGGCTTTTTATATTCCTTAGCTGGTTGCTGCATCACTCCAGCCTCTGCTTCTATTGTCACATCTCCTTCTCTGACTCTGACCCACCTCTCTCCGTCTTAAAAGGATACTTGTGATTACACTGGGCCACCCAGCTAATCCAAGATAATTTCCCCATCTCAAGATCCTTAACTTCATCACTCCTGCAGAGTTCCTCTTGCCATGGAAGATAACATATTCCTGGGAGATTAGGATATGAACATCTTTGGGGGGAGATTATTCAGCTTAGCACACCTCATTTTGGCGATGTGTCTTTGCCCAAAATCATTGGGAAGTTCCTGAAATGGCTTAAGCAAAGGGAGAATAGGCACAGACTTGCAGTTTGCTCTGACTGCTAGGTGCAGAATGGAAGGGGTGGGGAGAGGGAAAGGAGCAAGAGTGGGCATGGTGTGACCAACTAGGAGGCTACCTCAGTAGTTCAGGTGGGAGATCACTCAGCTGAGATTAGAAAAGAGGCAATAAAGATGGAGAGGAGAGTCTGTACTTCACTGGTCTTCAAACAATCATTTGATGAATTGATGAATAAGTGAGTGAATGAGCTCTCACGGTACAAAGGCACTTCTTCCCAAGCTTAGGCATTTGCATTCTAGAAGCATTTCATGTTACTGCCCTGTTGACTCATGCAGACACATCACAGGCTGTCTGTCCTTCCCAGGTCCACTTGATGCGATGACTTCTCAGAAGGTTCATACCTTTTCTCCTGTGGAATGGTTATTGACCTCTTTGGCATCAGGACAATGGCACAGCTGCAACCTTCTCACAAAGCAGCTGCTGATTGTTTTGCATTGGATGTTGGTCCCTTGGGTTGCTCTAAAAAAAATTCTTCAGGAATGAAATTCAGCAATGCTCAACTGTGTGCTTCCTGCAAACCAAGGGTCTCTAAATCAATGATTAAAACAATATTGAACGTCTCCTTTAGGTTAGAGCTTTCCTATCTGGGACCAGAATAGAATATTCATCCTCACATCAATGATTTCCTTAACTTTGCTCCCCACTCTCCAATGCTCCAGACCTCCTGAGGCTGAGAAGGGAACCAGTAGATGTATCTCTGACCTGCCCTTCCTTCCAGAGTTCCCATGTGTGGCAGTTTGAGATTATTTTATGAATCCCAAAAAGAGAAAGATTATGTTTGTAAACTAATCTGTTCCTTTTGGTTTGATACCCTTTGATTGCATTAAATTCAGCTTAGGGGCCTTTGATTACATTGCTTGATAAGATTGATTTAGGGCCTTGATTTGACTATATAAGTAGGTCGTGACTCAGGTTGAGTCTCTGCCCCCTTGCTAGGTCTGATATAAATGGACTCACACGACAGATAGACCCACAGAAAGAGATCTCTGTAATTTTTTATCTCGCCATGTGACAGCAAGGAGAAGGCTCAAACAGCTGAGGCTCTGAGGGGAGATGAGCCATTTGCCTGATAGCTTACAGCTGAATTTGGGAAGAGAGTGGACCAGCTGAGACTGATATAGGAAGCCCTAAGAGACAAGACCTATGCCAACTTGCAACTGAAATCAGGAAGAAAGTGGAGCAGCTGGTCCTGAGAGAGGAAGCCCAGAGGGGAAGGAGATCACCCGCCATCTTGCTTCAACACATGGCAGCTGACCTTGGTGAGAAAGTACCTCTTATGGTGCCTTCAGTTGGACTTTTCACAGCCTTGAGACTGTAAGCTTTTACCTCAAATAAATTCCCTTTATAAAAGCCAACACATTTTCTTTGTGTTTTGCTTTGGCAGCCCTTTTGCAGAGTGATACACCATGTCTTGTACTCCCTACCTCACTAGGAGGAATTCCTGATTTTGATAAAAGATACTAGGGTGGGGGTGATAGGTTGAATTTGTAACCCAACAAACACATGCTCTTAATCTTAATCCACAGTCCCATGGGTGTGAACCCATTTAAATAGGACCTCTTGAAGATGTTATTTTTCAGTGAGGTGTGGCCTATAGAAGCAGGGTTGGCCTTAACCTGGATTATGGAGGCCTTAAGGAGAGAACCTGGAAGTCACAGAAGCCATGTGATGGGAGGCAGAAATAGAAGCCAAGGAATGCTAAGGATGGCTGGCAGCCAGCTCCAGAATTTACAGACTCCAGGAAAAAGCAAGTCTTACCAATATATTGATTTTGGACTTCTTCTGCCTCAAAACCATGAGCCAATAAATTCCCTTTGTTTAAGCCAACCCACTCTGTGCTAATAGTCATAGCAGACTGGCAAACAAAGTCAGTGGGGGGTGGAAAGAACATGAACTTGGACTCAGCCAGGAGTACAGGGTTAAGTCCTGATCCTGCCCTTTCCAGCTGTGCCCTTCCACAGGCCACTTGGTCACTGCAGACTTCAATTCCCTTTACCCATGACTTGTCATCTGAGGGTCCTTTCAGTGCTAAGATTCAGTGAGTAGAGAGGTGGGGAAATGTGAGTCTCTGGCTCCTTCAACTAGAGTCCCCTAGTTCCTTCTTTCTCCTTATACCATCATAAAAAATATGGACTTAGGATGTATTTTCTTACTTTAATCAGTGCCAAACATAATGTCACACAGAAACTGTTTTTATGAAGACAAGGAGTGGGGGGTGGGGTATAATAAAGAATTTAACTTTGTCCAAAGAGATCTGACCTGTGCCCTTGGCTTCTGGAAAGTAGTCTCTAAGCTCTTAGAATGCCATGCCTGATAAGAGTGTCTTTATTTGCCTGGGGACCTGGGACCAAGCCAGATAGTAGCAATATGATTTAGGGTCGGGCTTTGGGTCACACGGTATTAGTTTACCTCTGGGGGCCTGGCAACTGAGATCCACCACATGGGCAGTCAACTGTGTCTACATGAAGGAGCCCCAGCAAACTGCATACTAAAGTGTGGGAGAGTTTCCTGGTTAGCAGCACTCCATGCCTGCTGTCACTTGGGAATGCTGGGAAAGTAACATTGCCCATGACTTCATGGGGAGAGGACAATGGAAGCTCTACGTTTGGCTCTTTCCTGGACTCTGCCCTCTGTGCTTCTTCCCTTGGCTAATCTTAACCTGTATCTTTTAGCTATAATAAACCATAACAGCTTTCAGTGAGTTTTGAGAGTCCTTCTAAGGAAATTATTGAAAATGAGAGTGGTTTTGGGAACTCCCCAAACTTGCAATTGGTATCAGAAGTGAGGGCGGTTTGGGTAGTCTGTGTTCCCTCTAATTTTGCTATTGGCTAAATCCTCACATGGGGTCAGACTTAGTTAAACTTTCCTCTGCATTTAAAAAAATATGCTCTGTGATAACAATAGCTTATTCTTTGTGTAATCTTCACGGTAACCCTAGGAGTTAGGCAGCAAAATGCCCCATTTTACAATAACGATCTGAAATTGTCGTCCCTCAAGGTCAGTGAGAAGAGATGGAGGCAGAATTTGCATTTTACTTCTTTGGGCTCTGGGAGCCCTCAGTCTCCATTTAATGCACCCTCATCTCCCACCCAGAATGTTGAAAAGGTAAATGGGAAGAGCTGGATTTAGAAGACAGAAGACCTGCATTCTAATTCTGGTTCTAATATTATTCGTGTGATCTTGTGCAAGTTATTCTTCTTCACAGGCCTTCACATTTCTCACTTGTCACCTGAGGAATGGCTTCTGAGGCCAATTTCTAGGATTCTAAGAAAACCATCTAAATGGCTTTCCACCAAATCTGGCATCTTTTAGGAAGGTCCATAAACAAACAAAAGGGTTAGTATGTGATGATGCAATTTTCAGGGGAAATTCCATTGTACACCCTCCATGGACCAGTTACCTTCCAGCAGAAGGCCCAGGAGAAGGTAGCTCTCAGATCTCCTCCTTTCCCTTCCCATTCAATAAGATGTGACTCAAGATGTGACTCTTATTTTTTGGCTGTTTCAAACACTCTGCCCTTAAGAGTATTTTTTTAACTGCTATATGCTTACAAGCACTGGCACTTCAGCTGTTTTCCTTGGGGCTTTTGATAAAAACAATCTCATAGCTCTGTCAGATTAGCCATGTAAGTTCTCTCAGGTCCCACAAGTGTTTCTGAACAGATGTTGAATGCTCCTCAGTTCCCTCCCCATGCCCAGAAATGGTGTTTCTGTAAAGATTGAGGATACAGATGGTCAAAGCTCCCCCTACCCAGTTGCTATGCACCTACAGACAGTTGTGGATAACAGCTGCAGGCAGGGCTGCTGAAACAAAGGACTGGGAAATTATTTTGTGGGGAAAAAAAAAAAGCAAAACAAAACCTGTGAGATGAAAGCTTTAGGCTGCCAAAGGAATGCTGTCTCATCACTGATGTTATGGAAAAAGCACTGTAAGGCCTGATCCACAGTTGAGCTCTGCACTCGTTTTTTCCTCTCAGTATTTGATCTCTCCCTTAGCAACTGGCTGTAAGCACAGAAGGCCTCTTTTCCATTCCCACAGCAACATCTGCAAGCCTTCTAAAGACCATCATTGAATAAATGGCTGCAGCAGTGAGGAAAATCTTAAATTAACCAAAGTCTGAGCTCCATACTGCTTCTCTTCCACAGTGAAGTGATGGACTTCCAATCCCAGTTAATCATTACTAGCTTTGGGGCCTTGGGCAAGTTATTTGACTTCTCTGTGCCCCAGTTTCTCCATTTGCAAAATAGGGACTAATGAAAGCTGCTGCCTCATAGGGTTGTGTTACATTTAAATATACGTAAATATATAGGATGAACTATGTTTGCTATTATTATATGGGTCAGCCATCATAAGAAATTGGAAGCCTAGACCAATATAAGGAGACCTAATCTCTAATCTTTTTTAAAACCTTATTTCCTCTCTATCTGTGGGGTACAGATTTGTTGTTCACCTGTACATTCCCATTCCCCTGTATATTCCCAACAGTGCTTCCACAGTAGGAAATCCACAAAAATCTACTGAAAATTAAAGGTATGAAGACCTCTGTTTTCCTGCCACTCTTGACTTCAAAAGCAATTTGCTAAAAGAGACTTCTAACACTGGATCAAATAAAAAGGGATCACTTTGAAACCTTTACAGGAGTTTTTAGTAAATGCTTTGGTTGTTAACTCTTAAGGCAGTAATATAAGGCCATGTTTTAAGTTTTATTTCCTTGTCACAAAATGTTGGCATGCTGATTTGGTCTGGGACTATGATTTGATCTAACGTTTGTACAGCAGCCAATTATTTGGTGCATAATATTTAACATGACATGCCGTATTGGTGTTAAGAATAGATCCCCACAGTGGTGTTAAAATGGTGCCAATTCTATCTTAAATGTGCTCCTACTGCTTATGAGTTAGGTGAGAAATTAAAATGAACTGGATTTTGAAAAGTTCTGCTCAAAATTGGTCCAACTGCTTCCAACACATGGGGTCTTTGATGGTTAATAGGCTTCTACCTCCCACCAGACATCAACTGTGAACGAGAATTGTCCAAGGCTTGGTGATACGGTAACAGGGTGGTTATCACAAAGTGTTAACTCTGGCTACAATTTGGAAATTAAATTGTCTTGGGGGTCATTTTGACTGCATATATGACTTTTTTCTTTGAAACTGAATAAATATGTTAATGTTACAAGATGTTAATATCAGGCAAAACCAAAAACATTATGCTAAGTGAAAGAAACCAGACACAAAGTACTACATATTGTATGATTCCATTTATATAAAATATAAATATATATCAATTCATAAAGATCGAATTAGATTAGTGGTTATGCAGGGCTGGGCGAAGGATAGAGGGATTGAGAGCTGATTGCTAAGGGGTGTGGAGTTTTTCTGTTATTGTTCTAAAAATTTTTTGTGGTGATGAATTCACAGCACTGTGATTGTACTAAAAGCCACTGATTATACACTTTGGATAGGTTGTATGGTATGTGAATATACCTCAATAAAACTGCTTTTAAATGAATAAATAAGCAAGCAAGAATAGTCAGAAATAGCAGCTATATACAGCAGGGGAAGCATAGAAAGATTGAGGTGATTTTTTTGTCTTTTTGTTTATTATCATTATTGAAATAATGAAAATGCTCTAATGATTGAAGTGATGAATGCACAACTATTATTATGCCAAATACCAATGATTGTACACTCTGGATGGACTGTATGCTTTATTAATATGTAGCAATAAAACTGATTTGTTAAAAATATCGTCGGGGTCATTTTGATTAGAAAACAAATATAAACCTGTTACCATTAATTCTAGAGTTGTGGCATTTTAAAAGTAACGTGCACATTGGTTACTTTCACCATAGCATAAGGGAAAACCATTTATGTAATTGTGCACACAATAATCTTACATTTCTGAGCTTTAATTTAACTGAGGTAATGGTGATACTGTTACTTAGGGAAATTTGAGATTACACAAAAGAAGTCCACAAACTAATAGCTCAAAAGATTTGGTTGTTTTCAAATCTCCGTGAAAGACGCCCAGGTTGGTAAATCTGAACTTTATATTTTATATTGTAAACATCAAGTAACACCAGAAACATTTTTTAAAAAAGGAATTTTATTGGTCTTTAAATGGCTCAAATTGCAAAGAAACAAATCGGGTAGTGGCATCAGCCTAAGACATGTGATGCATCTTTGTCAATTGGCTTCATAGCACCTCAGTACCCAGGAGAGGAAAGGTCTCAAAGCAAAGTCACAATGTTAGTGGTTAGGACCCCTGGTTAAATAAGACTGCAATGAGTACAGATCGACATCGATGGGCCGACCAGGCCAGCATTACATTGGTGACTTTAATTCTGCATGTGGCATAGCCAGTGAAATATACGAAATGAAAGATGTAC
>JAQZBX010114466.1:0-10013 GCA_029593785.1 Cabassous unicinctus
CTATTTCATTTATTCTTATAAAGATGAAGAGAGTTAATTCTTGTATTTAGAACAAAGAGCATAAAGTAAGTGCTCATTAATGTGAGCTATTTATTGTTTTTATTAGTATTGGTATGGTTACTATTATTCAAAATAAAGATAGTTTATTACTCCCACACCTTTCTGGTATTGGTGGAAATCTGGTATGACTTCAGACACAGTGTCCTGCAGGAAGTTAAGAGCTTTTGAATATGGACAGGCCACATTGTAAGGCATGATTACATACTTAATATTGGTAATGTGAACCCTGGCTCACAGGCAAGGCTCAGATACAGCATACAATGCTTTGTAATTCACCATGAACTCTGGAAGAAATTGTGTTGTATTACCATACTATTTCTTCTCCCTTCCCACCTGTTTCTATTGCATAAACATCAATAATAGTTTCTGTCCTGTGATAGGTAGTTTTCTTGATATCTAATTGCTACCCCACAGAGATAAATGACGGTTTCAGAGAGCTTAAGGAAAATGGACTCCAGCGACACACAAAAATATATAAAACTTATTACATTTTCCACATAGCATATTCAGAAACAGGAAAGCAATGTTTTTCCCACAAGTTGATTGTTAGGATTAACTTAGGTTATTTTTTTATTTATTTTATTTATTTTGGTACCAGGAAATCAACCCAGGATCTCATACATAGAAAGCAGGCATTCAACCACTGAGCTATATCCACTCCCTAATGAGAGTTGATTTTTAATTTTTTTTCTTTTCTTTTTTTTAAAGATATACTGAATATCAAACACTGGACCACATAAATGGGAAGCAGACAGTCAACCACTTAAGCTACATCTGCTCCCCAAAACTTTGGTTATTTGAGGATGGTTATAAATGTTATTTTGGGGAGAGATGGATGGTTGTTTTCATTTTTCTCCTCAAAGGGGTAATGAAATGTAATCATATCTTTAAAAGTGAGAATTGTAAAGGAAGAGGTGACTTAGAGGTTATTTTCACACATTTCTATTTTAGCTGTCTTTTAATTAATGACTATATTAAGTAAAAACATGTTTTTTATCACCTCATCATGGAAATATTTTTCTGTGTGTTTTATGAAATAAGCTAGATAAGAAATGGAATCAATTTTATCTGCATAACCAAATATCCTGCTAACACCTATTAGTATGAGAAGGTACACACTATAAACAACGTAGAAGCATCCATTATTTGTTTTTTAATTTGAAATTTTGCACTAACTTCACCCACGGAAACTTGAAGGGAAAGCATGGAGGTCCTAACAGTCTCCTTGATGCTGAAGGTGGTGGTAAGAGACACTGAGGACTGTTCATGGAGAGAACAACATGTGAACAACATCTGAAATGGAAAGGACAAGCATCATTTTGGCTTTGGGTAAGATATTCTGAAATGAAATTTGATGACAGAGCTTCTCAAACCTTGTATTATGTTGACAAATTGTGCCAGAATAGAGGAAACATATTGTTGTGTTGGTTTCTAGTTCAGATTCCTTTCAGCCCTAATAATCTAACTGGTGCCTCTCGAGTTGTGTATGCACAACTCGAGACAGGAGGACAGATGTCTTCTCTATTTTCATTTTCTTTGGTCTTGGTCTTGAAGGCATCTACCTTTGATTAAAGAAGAATGCTACTGTCCTTCCCACTCCACAACAAAAATCCTTTTTTTTTTTTGTGAGAATTCAGGCAAGTATATATATTCAAGTTTTTTTAAAAAACCAAAGTAAATTATTTACATTGTCAAGATAAAGATATTATAAAGATCAAATACACAATGCAACTTAAGTAGGCAAGCATTGTATTCTATCTGTACAATCTGGCTTACTATTTTTAACTTGCAATTGTATGACACCTATTTTCAGGTCACTAAAATTTCTTCAAAATTATCATTTTAACAGCTACCTAGTTTTCCATTAATTAAATGTGCCATAATTTTGACCATTTCCATTTTATTTAACATTTAGTTTCCTTTGAAGTTTTAATATAATAAATAACACTTCAAAACATCAGGAGACATTTTTGTTAACAATCCCTATCCACATCTTTTATCACTTCTTGAAATAGATTGAAAGCAGTGAGATTAACTTGTCAAAAATGTCTTTTAAAGGCCATATGGTCATATTAACAAGAAGGTTCATATTTACAGGAAGATACCTAAGATAATCAATACCCTAAACCCTTGTGAACACTGAAAAGCATAATGAATAAAATCACTAAGCTAATGTTTAAGTAAAAATGCTAGTATAAAGTATCAAAGCCTTCTGCATATACAGATATAAATACAAAATAAAAACTTGTGGATTAGAAGTCTAAGGTATTTATCCCATCACTTCAATGGATAAGAAGAAAAGTTTACTATATATCATAACATTATCTTCTAGTATCCCAGGTTTGGATAATTGATTGAAGAACTTGTGGGGAAAAATGGATTTGAAACCATGGAGCAATAAATCTACTTAATACATTTTTTCTAATATTAGATGTCAATCTGTAATTTGTGGAAGATGAGGTTAAAGAATCTTATAAGCTTCTGTAATTATCATTTTAATGATTTCATGTGATCTGTATACTAAATTGAGAGTTTTACCCTTCAGTAGTCTATTATTTCTGAGCTCCTCTTAAACTTCACAAAAGAAATGTGCTATTTTTTTGTTGTCAAATTAACACCCATCATTATTTTCATTTCTGTTTTTAGCAGAAACCAAAACTGAATTTTTGATTCTATAAGGAAGGATGACTTTAAAAAAAATTTTTTTTTTCCAACCCCATGAGGAGTGGTGACATGGACAAGGGAAACTTCAGCACTGTGTCAGAGTTCATTCTCGTGGGATTGTCAGACCTCCCTGAGCTGGGCGTCTTCCTCTTCCTGGTCTTCCTTCTCATCTATGGAGTCACAGTGGTGGGCAACCTGGGCATGATCACAGTGATCCAGGCCAGCTTTCAGCTGCACACCCCCATTTACTTTTTCCTGAGCCACTTGTCCTTTAGGGATTTCTGCTCCTTTACTACCATTGTGCCTAATATGCTGGCCCATATCTTAGACAAGGAAAAAGCAATTTCCTTCCTGGCATGCATTGTACAATTCTACTTGTTTTGCATATGTGTGGTCACAGAGGTCATCCTGCTGGCCGTGATGGCCTATGACCACTTTGTGGCCATCTGTTACCCACTGCTGTACATGGTGATCATGTCTCAGAAGCTCTGTTTGGGACTAGTGTCTGCCTGCTACATCTGTGGAACAGCATGTTCTCTGATTCACATGTGGTTAGCTCTTCAGATCAAGTCCCACAAATCAATTGTGATTAACCACTTCTTTTGTGATCTACCCCCTCTCTTATCACTTGCTTGTTCTGACATGTCTATGAATGAACTGTTGTTCACTGTGGCCAGTTTCAATGAGATAATTACCATCTTGATCATCCTCACCTCCTATTTGTTTATTCTCATCACCATCCTGAGGGTGCGCTCTGCAGAAGGAAGACGCAAAGCTTTTTCCACCTGCGCCTCCCACCTCACAGCCATCATTATCTTCCATGGAACAATCTTTTTCATTTACTGTAAGCCTAATTCTGACTACAGTCTGGAAACTGATAAAGTGGCCATGGTTTTCTATACTGTATACAGCCTGAGGAACAAGGATGTGAAAACAGCTCTCATGAAAATGATAGGCTATAATATTTCTTTTTAGAGAATATTTTATGAAGAGGACTTAGGTTTCAAAATGCTTGGTAGTGGAGGTGTTAGTAGGTGGGTTTCATTATTACAGTGGAGAGAAAAGTAAGGCTCTAGGTAGGTTTGTTTGTGTGTGTGTGTTTGTCATTTTTAAAATTTTTTTTCAGTATAGAGTTTTAATTTTTTTAAAGATACTTAGATTACATAAATGTTACATAAAAAACATAGGGATTCCCATACGCCCTGCTCCACAAACCTACCAAATTTTCCCACATAAACAACATCCTTCATACCATGGTACATTCATTACAATTGATAAAGCCATTTTGGGGCATTGCCACTGAGCATGGATTATAGCTTACATTGGAGTTTATACTCCTACCCACACAATTCTGTAGGTTATGGGAAGATATATAATGGCCTATAACTACCATTGCAATGTCAATCAGGATGGTTTCCAAGTCCCCAAAATGCCACCGTATTATACCTGTATTTCCCTCTCCTTGTCCTCAGATCCTACAGTGGCCACTGCTTCTAAATAAATGTAATTTCATCCATTGCTATGATCACAATAAGTCTATAGTAGAATACCAGTAAGTCCACTCTAGTCTATAGTTCATTCCTCAATCCTGAGAATTCTTTGATGGTGATGTCAACTCCACACCTAATTAAGATGAAGCTTCAATCCCATACAGCCAATGAATGAGACTCTCTTGCTTGCAGTTGTAGGCTCTCTCGCTTCCTTGGTATGGTGGTTGTTCATTCCCACCTCCTTGTTAGTTGTCCTGGGTGAGTTCAATGAACTGGGGAGTAGGTGTTGCAACTCGCCAAGGCTCAGGGCCCAGCTGGCATATGGACAGCCCACAGATTTAAGTCTCTTGGATGTACACCTACAAACTCCAGCACCAACTACAGGTTCAAATAGAAGGGACAGATAAGCCATGTGTAGGGAAGCCATAGCTGAGCTCTGTCACACTCAGGAACACAAACTCCAAAGTAGGGCCCACTGGCAAAGCATCAAAATCCAGAACTATCTGCCCTGACCATAAGACCTGGGTGTCTGCAGATTCCTCAGGAGCTCCACTACTCGGGGTACTATCTTCTTTGGCAGTCTATGAGATCCTGCTGAGATGTGAGTAAGCATTTCCTCTGCGATGCAGTCCCAACTCACTTTGAAGTCTCTTAGCCATATACACTCATTTGTCTTTAGCTTTTCACCCTTTGATTCAATGTTTTTTTTCAGTTGCATTGCTAGTTGGGTGCTTAGTAATAATCCCTCTGTGCCAGGGAGGCTCATCCCCAGGAGTCATGCCCCATGCTGCAGACGGTAATGCATTTATATGATGAGTTTGGCTTAGAGACAGGCCACATTTGAGAAACAAGGAGGCTCTCAAGAGGTAACTCTTAGGCACCCTATAACACTAAGCTAAGTTTCAATTTCAAGAGCAAAGGCTCATAAGCATAGCCATCAATATCAAGGGCCGATCAATGGACCATTCTCCTTCACTAGACATTGTCCCTGTACTTGGGAGATTGTTGCTCTTCCATTAGAGAATGTGGCAGAGCTCTTGAGGATGGGAATTCAATATTCTTTTGGTTATTGAATGAATCTCCATCCATTTTGACAATGAGCTGTGGACATTTGAACACATTTATATATAATATATATATGCCCAGGTGAACTTCCTTCCATGTATCCACCATCACTGACACCCCACATCAATGATCCTCCCCTGACCCAGTTGTAACCCTTCTTTGATTCAAAGCTTCTTCAAAAATAAAGCCAATAAAATAGGCAAATACAATTAACAGGAAAATGAAATAATAATGACAGGTTTAAATATAAAAAATAAAATACAGAAATTTTTTTTTAAGAAACTGAAACTAAAATAAATTTAAAAATTAGGATATTAAAAAATAATGAAAAATACCTAAATTTTTTTATTTTATTTTGCCTTTCATCTGTTGTCCGGTATGTACAGTAACATTTTTTTCCATTTATTCCCCAGTGTCTTACTTTTTTTTCATTTTGTTTTCAAAGATGTTTTAGGTCACATTGAAGTCACATACAGAATACAGGCAACTCCCATATACCCAAAATCCTCCTCCTTTCACCCCTACCCTTATTAATACCTTTTTATATGTGGTTTATACATCTGTTACAACTGGTATACAAACAGTGAAACATAGCTAAAAACCATGGTCAATGATTTACATTATGGTTTACATTTTAGACCGTACACTTTTACAAATTTTGATGCTATTTAACATGGCCAGTGTCCACCTTTGCAAGATCATGTAGAACACATCCACTACCCACTAAATACCCCCTCTTCCATTTATTCTATTCCTCCCGTCTCCTCTCCTTGGGGTGCACAGCGACTACCAGGCTTTACTCCTTGGATAACAAGATTCATAGTTACTTGCAACAACACTGAGGCCTTGATACACTATCCTCCCCTATTAGGAATTGCACACGTTCTTGAGAGACTCCCATCCCTCTGTTTGAGAACATATCAGTCCTTCCCAGGATGAGAGTCCAACTGCTTCCTGCTCATTATGTGGGTCTCCACTCACAGATAAAACACATTATGACAAAATGATCACTCACACACTCCCTAGAAGCCTGCCCCAGGTGCGCCCTGTCCCAAATGTGCCCCCATCCAACACCCTAAACCAGTAACCCTTCCTTGTCATATTGTCATAAGAGAATGCCAACTTTGTACTTTCAACCACATACCGGCCAATCCCTGGTATTCATCTAGGTAGCTTTATATGAGTGTTTTTGATTCCCCTATTTCTGTACCTTTTCAATTCCCACAGTATAACTGGGCATATTTCAAAATGTTCATACCACCTTTTGCTTTTTTTCTACCCCTTCTGTTTTAACTGGATACGGAAAATGGCACTGGTAATACACAGTCATGTAGTTTGCTGTAAAACTTTCATAAGTCTAATTAAAAACTCAAGAGAATTACACTTGGTATAGTATCTGTTATGGAAACTATGATTCTTTTCAAAATTGCATTTCCCTTTTCCAAAAGATACACATTTGTAATCATTTATGTAACCATTATTATCAGTAGCAGCATTTATGACTCTTCTCACTGTATCTTTTACTTCTCTTCATAGTTACTTTATGATCTTTCCATAGTGAATTAAATTCTTCATGGAGCTTAAAATTTAATCTTTGTGCACTTCCTCCTCTCTGCTCAAGTTTTTTGCATGTGTCTTTGCTCTTGCTGAATTGCACTTTCTTTACCGCTTCTCTACAAGCCTAAATCTCACCTTTTACTTAGTCACATTTCATATGCAACAATTGATTCTTTAATAGTACTTCCATTATATTTCCTGTTATATTTCTATTTTATATTTAGCTTTTTAAAAAGAGGATTAGCTCCTTCTTCCAATAATAATGTGAAAAAAGTAATAAGCTTGCTTTCATGAAACCATGGATTAGTGTTCTGCCTGTTTATTTTTCCAATTGGGAAATAATTGAAACTCTCCTATTCTTAGTTTCCTAAAGTGTAAATATGGGATAATATTGCTAACATAACAGCATTGAGAGCAAATTATGACAACATATTTGACATATGACAGCTCACTGGAATACAGGCGGGAGTTAAAGTCCATTAAATGAAATCTTTGAGGTCTGGGTTTTATTTATCTCTTTCTTTTTAACTATCATTGGCATATTATAGTTTCTATTAATTTTTCATTTCATTAAGTAGATGAATTAATAAATACTGATGAATAAATGGTATGCACAACAAATTTAATATATGAACTTAGAGCACTATAGTGACTTTCAAGAATTGTGAATTGGCTTAAATTTGTCCCACATTGTCATCAGTATTATATCACTTAGCGTTTACTTACTTAAAAAAATCCATAGAGCATTAAATGTATGTAGTTTTAGGGGTTGAAAGGCTGGAAGAGCACAAAGAGGGTACTTATTAATTTAAGGATTATTGACTGCAGGAAACATCGATTATACTTAATTTTGGGAGAAAACAGAAAAGAGCTATTGTTACCTGAATCTCAGACCCTGGATGAAACTCCCCACTCAGCTGCTGTTTAGTCCTTGTGGAAGCGTCATGCCTCCCAGGATGTCTGAGCCTTTAAGGATGGGTTAGTCTTCTGCAGTGTTCAGACCTCTGGTGGCATGTCCCAATAGAGTTTGTGAACAACAAATCTGCAGCCCACACCTCTGAAGAGAGTGGTGAAATGATGAGAAGCAATCAGCCAGAGACAATTTTCTATTTTTGCTGGATTCACGTAAATAGTAACTGAAAAACAAGGAATCCCTTTTTTTACTCCTCTGCACATCTTTAAAATCCTCCCTTTCTCTCTCCAATTCCTCATCTAGTAGAAACTAACAGGAAGACAGCCAGCAACTATATCTGGGAATGCAATGTGTAGATTCCCAGAAGCATCATCTCAGCAAAAAGAATGGAGAGTAAGACATGGAGACGAGACAAGAGGCACCAAACTCAATTTCTGAGGGATTTGCAATCTGCAGTGCAAGGAAGAAATACTTTTTACCTCTTCTCATCTCTCCTAGACTGAATAAATCTCTCCATAATTGAATTAAGTAAGCAGACTTTACTTCTTTATACTAATCATATATGTTATTGATACTTTGTAACAGTATAAACCAAATGTGATGGTGATGGTGGTCACCTAGGTCTAGGTAAGTGAACATCCATGGTTTCATATCAAATAGTTAATCTAATGTTTTCTCCATAATTTCTATAAAACAATGAGGTGTGTTTTCCTTGGCTGTTTTTATTCATAGTCACTAAGATGAAGCTCTTCTGGGAAGCTTTTTTCAAATGGGTTTTTAGTCATCAATAGAATGTTCTCTTCATAGTTGGTGACTTCCTTTATATGATAGAATTAAAAAGATTTTTCAGTATTTTTGAAGGGGATGAGGGAGATACATACAGAACTGAATGATGAGGACATAGGTGTCATTTTTACCTTTACTTTCTCATTTTCTATTTGTGATCAAAGTTTTAAATAAATAATACTTTTTTATTTACAAATAAATTCATTAATTTACAAAAAGTATTTACAAATAAATATTTACAAAGTTCTTTACTTACAAATAAATACTTTGTCTTTGCTCTAATAAAGTATTCAAAGAACAGGTATCACTGAGAAAAATATATAAGGGGACACTTTCACTATAGTAATGTTTTGGGGAAATAATAGGTCTTCAGAAAACATTCTAATGCTGATTTTATCCAAGATAATAGATAATTTATTTGACAAACTAAAAATTAGGGATAGGAAAAAAATTTAAATATAAAAATTTGATCAATGGAAACATTTCATTTTCAATCATATTACCAATTATTTTCTAATTATTTCCAATTGGTATTAATGTTTTCATAATGATTTGCAAGATATTTTGTATATTAAGAACATTAACTTTTAAGAAAAGTAGTTGAAAAATCATCACAGTTTGGTATTTGTCACTTCACTCTATGAATTAGGTATGTTTCTTTATGTAGTTTATGCATTTATGTTCATTTTTTTAAAATTTAAAGAATAAAACAGTGAAAATAAATAGTGCTTTATTCTACAATTTATATTGAAATTGTGTGCTTTTTAAAAAAACTTGAACCTTAATGTCTTAAATTTGTTGGTATTTGTATTATTTTGTACATTTGCGAATGATTGCTTAAAAAGTAATTGTTTAACTCATTTTCCCAAATTATATAGTAATTTTGACAACACTATTTATTTAGAATCCTTTCCTTCCCTATTGGTCTATTGCATATCTTTAAAATATAAAACATCCTTAAATTAGCTATGTTTTTATGATTGATCTTTCCCCCAGGTCCCTGATAATATCACACAGCCCCCGCCTAATTTTTTTTTTAGTAAAGAGAAAATCTAAATATTCTATAATGCCAATTAACACTCAGTGAACACTTTTTTCATAATGGAACCATAAAATATATTGGTATTACATGAGACAATAAAATATACCTTTCCTCTTCAATTAGTGATTGCCATCTCATAACATGGACAGAACTATATTGTTCCTCTAGATGGGTACAATAATCAGAAGTAGAAAGAGGGCATTTAACACTACTAAGAGATTAAACATCACCTTAAATAGGAACACACATGAGAGTTCCTTGTAAAGATTTTTCCATAAGAGTTCTTATTTTTTGGTATTCACATTCCAAGGAATCATTTAACAATATCAGCATTTGCTCATCTCAGACTAAAATTTGCTTTTGAAAAGAAAAATCAATAACCAGCAAATAATGATGTTCAGAATTTAAAAATTAAGTCAAAAGTTTCAATACAAAA
>JAQZBX010114467.1:0-10020 GCA_029593785.1 Cabassous unicinctus
AGGGTTTTTTTTTTTTTTTGGTTTGTTTATTTCTTAGGATGGAATTTTGTGTATTTTTCCACTCTCTGTAATGCTGAGATACTTGTTTCAATATGGTTAGTTAAAGCTGTTACCATCATACTATGAATATGAAAGCAAAAGTACCACCAGCTCCATGTTCCAGAGAATGGGAATTTTCCATTTTCTGCCATTTTTTTCTTTTTAAAAGGACTAAGAAGCCAGAGAGAATTAAGACTTTATTGATACATTACTGTGGAATAGGAAAAAGACATACATTTATACATTTTCAAACATGACAGTTCTCAGTTGATCCAAATGCAGGAAAAGGGGCATTAAGCATACATTTCAAAGGATCAGTCATCAAGGCTTTACAAATCATGGTCCACTATCTGAGGCCTTAGATCAGTTACTTTAGGAACTTATTCTTGTAGAGGATAGAGCCTCTGTTTTTTGAGACCCAGAGAAATGAGATTAAAGCTTTCTTGAACGGTTTGACCTTAAACAGAGATTTAAGGGACAGGTACGTAGGCACTCATGAAATATGTCAATATATAATGTCAATAACACAAGCACATAAATATTTTATATTAGGTATTTACATGGAAAAGGGGGCTAGGTTTTCTAGGTGCATATGTCTGCTTCAATTTGGCATGTTTTTTTTTTTTACATGTGAACACTGTTTCCTAGCACATTAAACAATCAATTTTAAACAACTACAGTTGGCATAAGCTGATCAAGGGTATGGTTCCCCAATAGAATCTCTGAACAGCTAGCAAAAACTGGCAAAGCCATCTTCCTCAATACTGCAAAAAACAGTTAAAAGTTTGCAGTAACTGGGACAGGATGGAATCAAGAAAATATTGCTTTTAAAATGGTAGGAGAATCTCCTAGCACTCTTGCTGGCCCCTCCAGCCCCCTTTCTAGCATGGTGTGGAGTTAGCCTGCACTCTCATTGAGTCCCTGGCCCTGTTCCAGAAGGAGAAGACTACACCCTATGTGCAGCCTAAAAGAATAAACAAGGACACTTGTCTCTGGCTCATCTTCCCAGAACTCACCTAGCAGGTAGAAACAGCTTGCAGACAGCTAAAACAGTAAAAGAAACAATAGAAAGAAAGAAAGAAAGAAAGAAAGAAAGAAAGAAAGAAAGAAAGAAAGAAAGAAAGAAAGAAAGAAAGAAAGAAAGAGAGAAAGAAAGAAAGAAAGAAAAAATGGAAGAAAGAAAGAAATAAAGAGATGGGGGGGAGAAAGAGAGGGAGGGAGGGAAGGAAGCAGTTTGGGGCAAAGGATTACCAGTTTTCAATCATACAGCAGAGCATCTGGGAGGCAGAGAAAGTCAATTTCCTAGGAAATGCAGGGGGTATTTTAAGGCCATGAATAAGCAAAAACCCAAGAAAAGACTCAAGCGCAGAAAAGACAAAGAGGACTTTGAATTTACCTCAGACTGATCTTCTTAATAGGAGGGCTAAACAGTGAAGGAGAGCACCAGCCAATGCAGAATCAGTTTGCAAACACTGTGAAAGCTGTTTTCTGCATTGGTTTGTTTTGTTAACCCCTGGCTCTCAAGGAAATTCTCCATCATATTACTATCTGGATACAAACTTAAGAAACAGACAAATTAGGAACTAAATCACAGAGTTAAGACTAAAACATTAAAATGCACAGTGTGTAACAAAAGATTACTAGCCAAACAAAGAGAAAGGAAATGATGACACATCCAAAGGAATGAGATAAAAATCCAGAAACCATCAACCAAGAAGACCAAACTTTGGACAACATTTTAAAGAATAATTATCCTCAATACACTGAAGAAAAAACAGGAAATACAGGAAAAAACAGAGAAAGAACTAAAGTATATCACAAAAGCAATGAAACAATGAATAAGTGATATGAGAATCTTAATAAAACATTAGATAATGCAAAAAGGAACTGAAAAGAAATACTCAGGTGGGAGACTACAATAACTGAAATGAACCACCCCCCCTAGAGGGTTGCAACAGCAGATTGGAGGTGGAAAAAGAATCAGTGAAATCAAAGACTAGACAATTGAAATGATTCAGTCTGAGGATCCAAAAAAATTGTCCTTTAAATTGTGGTGTTCAGATTGGGGAAGCCTGTTAAGGTAGGGGGGGTTGGAGGAAATACACCAAATGTAAGATATAGGCTATGATAGTAGCAATATTTTTTACCATGTTCTTTCATAGTTTATAAAAGTATTTTACAACAGGGCAGGGTGGTGGTGGTAGGGTGATGTATGGGCCACTTGTATGATAATAGGCATGTTTGTTTTTTAAATACACAACTTTTACCACATACTTATTGTTTGTGTATGTCCATGTATGACTGATATAGTTTAATAATATTTTTAAAAATCATAATGCCATCAATTTTATTAATTTTTGCTAAAGCTTTTTGGATATCTACATGAACAATGTTTATATAAGCTGTTGAGAACTTCTGGATTCATGATTGATTTAACTGATTGAGCTGTGAAGCATTCCTGAGTCTTCTATCCCTGAGCATGGCTCCCACTTCAGCACAAGGGTGATAAAATCCAAGCTCCTGGAGAATGAGGACAGAAAGGGGCTGTGTGATAGTGAGGAGGGGCTACTGAGAGCATCCAGTGTTTTCTCTCCTAAGAGCAGCCCACATCAGCTTTCTCACTCTGAGAGCAATTTAAATTCCTGACATTGATGGAAGTCCAGGCAAGGACTCTGATAATCTGCTTCTGACCCTGCTCATATAGAATTAGCTCTGGGATCCCCAAGCTGATGCTCTTTCCTACCTCATCTGTCCATTCACTCCTGGCCTCCTCTACCCACTGCTACCACCACCTCCATGGCAGCACCTTCTACTTTGGCTCCAGGAAGACACTACTCTCTTGATGACATCATACCCCCAGCCTGCAGGTCAGTTTTACAGAAGATCTCAGTCCCCTCCTGCCATTCCATGTGTCACCACCTTGGGGTCCACACTTGGCCATCTCTCCCTTTCTACCATCAATTCCAATAGACCCATTGTCACTAGAATGGAGCCTGTTTTATAATTTATATTTATGAGACTATCTGTTCTCTCAACTTCACCCCTCATGTAGCTGTTTGGCAATTTGATGTAATCATGAATTCCAAAAATATAATTGGACCATGCCTGTAAACTGATCTGTTAATCTGGGCATGATTATTTATGATTAGGGCATTGGCTGGGCCATGTCAGTAGGGATTTGAGCCCCACCCCTTGGTGGGTGGGGGAATCAAATATAAAAGGCAAGGCAAAGGACATACGGAGAAGTTTTTGAGTTGCAGTTTTGATGTTGGAGTTTTGATGTTGGAGAGAAGGCCCCAGGAGAAGAGAAGCAAATTGCTCACATGACAGTCTACAGCTGACCTTGTGGAGGAAACAGAGGAGATAAGCCCAGGGAGAAATGCAGCCCCAGGAAGAGGGGAACCCAAGAAGCCTGAACCCTGGCAAACGTTGGCAACTGCCTTGCTCCAACACGTGCCAATTGACTTTGGTGAGAGAAGAAATTTTCTCTTTATGGCCTGGTAACTGTGAGATCCCTGTAGGGTGGGTGCTGGCCTGCAGGGGGCACTCAAGATCCACTAATCAGAGGGCCTAGACCCAGAGCAGATGCTGTGGGTACTTGGGAAGCTCTTCCTGTCAGAGGTAGAGTTCTGCTTTTTCAAAACATAGGCTAAAATAAGAGTTTAACCATGACTTTGATGGATCTAATAATATTCTACTCCTTTGGTAGTTTTTCCCTGACTGAAGAAGGCAGTGAGAGGCAACCAAAAAAAGGGAGGTTTCTAAGATTTCCTGATGCCTTAGGAGTAAGGCACTGGAGGGAAGTGATGGTTTAGTAATTCAAAGGGCCAGGATTTGGGGAGACACACTGATCACCTGCTATTTGCTGCATTTCTCTTGACAGGTCATGCTTCATTTTTCATGACTTTAATAATGTCACTCCATTATCTTCTAACATCTGGACTCAACTTTCTGTTAGTTCATGTTCCAAACTTAGTTCATACTCTCTACATTTTACAGTGAAAATAAAAGTCAGTCATCAGATGGCACATTCCCATCTTCTCAGCAAGAATTCCAACATCTCTTACTTCTCTCTCTGGCTGTGATTCTACTTCATCCAGCATTTTCATCACTGCTAATCTACAAAAGAATCTCATTAAAATGTTATTCTACCAATGGAAGAACTTTTATCATTGATATAAAGGCAGTGGCCACCAGAGGTTTGAGGGTAGGGAGAGTAAAGAATAGGTATAATATGGGGGCATTTTTGGAACTTTGGAGTTTTCCCACATGACATTGCAATGATGGATACAAGGTATTGTATATTTTGTCATAACCTACAAAACTGTGTGGGACAGAGTGTAAATTATAATGTAAACTATAGTTCACAGTTAATAGCAATGCTTCAGTATGTGTTCAATTATAACAAATGTACCACACTAATGAAGGATGTTGTTAATGTGGGTAAGAATGGTAGGGGGAGGGGATGGGGTATAAAGGAATATCCTATATTTTTTTGTAATATTCATGTAATCTAAAGTTTCTTTAAAAAAATAATTAATTAAAAATATATACCTGTATACCCTTTCTACTACAAAATAGTCATTTCAATTGACTCTTTTAAAACAATATATGACAAAATATCAAGTGATGATATCTGACCACAGCATTGCTTAATAATGTCCACAAGTGACAAAAGCTAATTTCTATCAGGTGGCCTAATATTTATTTATTTGTTTGTTTATTTATTCATTTATTTTTTGGGATGAGCAGTCTCTAGCAACACATACTTACCCACAGAAACATATGCACACCGCTTGAAGTTTTCCTCTGGTAGCAAGAATTTATATCACTTTCCCCCTGAGTTCATCAGCACCTAAAACCCAGGACATCCAATTTAAGATCTGTGTAATCCTATGTGACCACCTAGTGAGTAATGGGCACACCTGGTTCTGGATTTTGGATGCCATCCCTTACCACCCCTTTCCCACAGCAGGTCAGCCCACATTTCCAGCTCTTAATGAGCAGGTCCTGATTCATCCTGTTAGACTTTCTCATCCTAGTTCTGTTGAAATTTCTGTTGCTTACATTCCAGCATGGAGGATATTTTTATTGTAATTCACCTGACAATATTGAATAGACAAGTTGCCATATGTTGCATTCAAGTCTGTGCTCCTGAAACTTTTTACATAACATGAAAAGGATCCTTAGAAACAACAGGATTAAATTGGCAAATGTAGAGATTGGGTCCCTGAGGCAGAGGCTGTTGTCCTACCCCAGTCGCACAGGAGGGACATGTCAAGGAGAGAGCCAGGGCAGGCACCCTTGTGCAACTGTCAAGGTCAGAGTTGGTGGCTCACATAGGTCTCCAAATTCTCACCCCTGGGGTGATGATAACACTAATAACAGTAAAGATAACAGGAAACATCTCTGAGTTCCTACTATAAAATTCACAAATAACATTTCTGCTGTCATCCCCAATTTGTGCCCTATCAGACTGACGCCCATAGGGGTGAGGTCACACTCTGTGGGTCACAGGGCAGGTGGGGAGGGAGCTTTGCTGGGCTCTCACCACTATTGAATTTTAGGGTTTCAGTCTAGGTCCCAGATTCAGTGAAACAGCCCTCAGTAGGTAAGCTGTTAGGGGATTTTTCAATGCATCTGAAAATTGTGCAGGGAGATACTCTTTAGTCATTGGACCTCATCCCTTCTGCAAACCATTCACTGTGCTGTGATATTGATAAGGATCTGCCTGTTATTTCCCCATAAAGTTAAACTGTTGTCCCTGAATTCAAAATTCACTGTCATTGTCAAGAAAGCAGGAATTGGGCTTTCCTGGTATCCCTGAATAATAGATTATTGGATGGATTTTTAGGGCTACTTGAACAAAGTATCACAAATTGGATGGATTAATGCAATAGAAATATATTATATTACAGTTCTGCAGGCTAAAACTCTGATGTGTGTAATGGAGAACCCTTCCCCTCCTCCTCCTTGCCTCTGGTATTTGCTTTAAATATTGGGCCTTTCAATTCCTAAAACAATTATCACATGGTGGCCTTTTTAATCTGTCAGTCTGTCTCCAATTTTTCCTTCTGAAAAGGACACAAATCATTTTGGATTAGGGCCCTATCTAATCCAGTTTGACTTTATCTTAACAACATCTTCAAAGAACCTATTTCCAAATAAGGTCACATTCACAGGACAAGAATTAAAACTTGACCATGTGTTTTTGGGAGACAAAATTCAACCAAGAGCACTGATCCAACATATTGCTGTGTTGATGACACTCCACTGACTGTCTCTATTTGTAAATCAGAGGAGGGTTTGTGTTCCTTAAGTTTTACCTAAGGAGAGAGTCCTGAGGTGCAGGGTGTCCCTGCAGACTCAGCTAAGTTCAGAGAATAATCAGGTTTAGGAAACTGCTAGGAGTGATAAGAATTAACTGCATATGAGATTGTCTTCATCAATTTCAATTCAACAATAATTACTAAACATACATTCTATAAAAGTCCTATTCTAAGAAGAAATATTCATTCACATTAAGTAATTTGAATAAAGTCATTCTGAATTGTGACATATTGGATTGGATACAGTTTGTCTGACTTCAATGTGTTAGATACCTTTAGCTGCTGCTTCCAACTTTAGAATATCCAATAAAATCAGCTAACAGAGCAGATAACGGATCAGAGGATTTATTGAGCAGATTACAGACCATGTATTTGTGTTGGGTATCTGGTAATTGTGTATCTCCATTAGAGTAGAGACACTGACAAAATTTCCAAAGTCATCCTTTTTCCTTGGCTGCATCCACCTCCCTTACCAGCTCCTTCAGAAGCTTTTCATGACCAAGGTAAAGAAATCCCTTACTTAGTGAAGTGGAACCCATGAGATGGGCTGTGATCTACTAGGGATCTGCCTGCATCCTTCTCACAGAGGAGTCCCAGAGACAGGGTACTACCCTGGCTCCTTTGGCCTTTACATACAAAAGTTCCTCCCACATGCAAACCATGACTTTGTTCAAGTGAAGAAAGTGCAACACACATGGACTTAAATTCAGGATCCTCCTCAACTCAGAAAACATTGTCTGCAAATCATGGGCCTCATACAAAGGAACATGAAACCCTTGTGGTAATTCCTCTATCTGTTGTCAACTCCCACAGGTGAGTGTCTCAGGATTCATGCCTGAAGGTAAAGGGGATGCTGCCTCTGAGCACAGGACCCATTTTTCTCCTTGTCCATAGGTGTCCTGTCCCAGGTGAGGCTGCAGGATTCAGGCCCAGGACTGGTGAAGCCCACCCAGACCCTGTCCCTCACCTGCTCTGTCTCTGGAGTCTCCATCACAACCAGTGGTTACTGCTGGCATTGGATCTATCAGCCCCCAGGGAAGGGGATGCAGTGATTATCTTACATATACTGTGAGGGTAGCACTTACTACAATCCATCCCTCAAGAGCTGACTCTCTACCTCAAGAGACACATCCAAGAACCAGTTCTCTGTGCAGCTGAGCTCTGTGACTGCTGAGTATTATTGTGCAAGACACACAGTGAGGGGAAATCAAAGTGAGCCCAGACAGAAACCTCCCCATGCAGTAGCAGGCTGAGCTTCACGTGGTGCTCGTGGCCCACCCACAGCAGAGACTCCGTTTCAATGAAGATTTGTGGAAACACAGATTCCTGTGTTAATATACAGCTTCTTGTTCTTGCTTAAAGCATTGAAACCCTAGGGATTCTGCACTACATCTGTTCTAAGTAAGGCCATTACTTTTCCAGGTTTCAAACAGAGAAAATACATTTGCATTGCTATTTTATATAATATGATATTTTATTCAAAAACTTATAAAGTAGTTTTCTTCATTTTGTTCTTCTGGTTTAGAATGGAAGTATATAAAAACCTTCATTCAACTACACTGTGACACTCTTCACTTAATTCTCAGAATCTAATTGTCTGTCCTGGCTGTGCTCAGGCAAAATATAATAATAATAACAACAACAGTAATAATAATGCTGAATTTGATTTGTTGTTTAGTCAACATTAGGACACATTATTTTATGGTAGAATGATTTTATCTGAATTGAAAATTTAAGGGCCCACTTTTACCAGAGTGAATTTATGATATATATATTGGCCTTAAAATGAGAGTGTTTTATTCTCACAGCCCCTGTTGCCAGAAGTCTGAAATTAAGGTGCCGGAAGGGCCATGCTGCATCTGAAATCTGCAGGGGAGAGGCCTTCCTTGCATCCTCTAGTGTCTGGTGTTTGCTGGCAGCCCTTGACATGCCTTAGCTTGAAGATACATCCCTCCCATCTCTGCTGCCATTGTCACTGGCATTCTCCCTGGTGTCAGTCTGTGTGTCCTGATTACCTCTTCTTATAAGGATGCCAGTCATATTACATGAGGGTCACCCTTAATCCAGTGTGGCTTCATCTTAACTAATGACATTTTCAAAGACCCTATTTCCTAAAAAGGTCACATTCATGGGATTTGAACAAGTCCTTTTGAGGGACACCGTTCAACCTGTATATTTATCTCCTTCCTCTCCCAGGCTATTCTATATTACTGGTTCCCTGGCTTATCTCCCCACCATCACGTTGAGCCCCATGACATCATTGAAAAAGAGCAAAAAGAGGAGACAAGCTGGCAATGCTTTGGGTGCATCATCCAGGAGTCTCATCTTGTTTTCTCCATCATGGACAGGGCTCATTAAGGCTGTACATGATCCCAATCCACAGTAGACTGGCCCTTAGATGTCAGCTCACCTGATGGACTTGGAGAAACCACCTGTATCTCACTGGTTGCAGATGCCTCATGGAGTCAGAGCCTGGCCACATGTCAGGAACCCTGGAAGTTCTTCTTGAGCCATCACTTCTAGGGAAGGTGCTGAACTGTCCTGAGAAATTTTAAAAAAAGGAAATGTGGGACATGGCATATCTGAACCTTGTTATTTTGCTGATAGACTGACCTTTGCCTCAGGAGGTGCTCAGGGTTTCTTGCCTCACTTGTGAACTCTGGGACAGTCTCTGAACTGTCTCTTCCTTAAGTTTGTAAACACCCAATGATCTGGCAGAGATTCCCTTGAATGCCTGGAGCTAGCAAATCAAACCAATATAAAAAAAAGAAATAACAAAATACCTTTCCAGTCTTTGCAAATTGTTTCTACATTTCATGAATTAGTTTGAAATATTTTAAATTTTTTATTTTTAACTTGGAACAGCCTGGAGGCCCTCTGCAAAACTACTGAGCAGCCTCTGGGTTCACCCAGCCATGTACTGCTGTACCAGACTTAGAGAGGGGAAGGCAGAGTGATCCCAGGCACAATCCTCCCCACAGGGTGGAAGGCGTGGACTGGGCCACAGGGAGCTCAAGAGACCAGTCATGGTTGCAGATGGGGGTGGAGGGCTGGTTTACTTTGTAGTCTGGAACTTCATCTCCATCTCACAGTACTTCCTAAGAATGCCTCTAGATTTATGATCCTTCTGTTTCATTGTTGTCTGTGAGGGAGATAAGTTTCATTGTAAAAGAAGGAAATATTCCTGCATGCACACACAACAGGATGTCCTTTATGGAGGCAGAAATGGCTCTGCCGGTGGTCACCAGAAACAGATTTCTGAGCAGGCTGGTGAGTCCTTTTCAATCAGACCCAGGGCAGAGACCTCCATGTGTTTCCATTACTAGAACACGTTTGACATTCAGATTTGAGCCAAGAGGGAGACTATGCCAGGATAAGTAACCTATATATCCTAATGGATTTCATATATGACCCCTTGGACTCACACAAAAGTGTGCAAATGAGACTGAGCACTGATTCAATTGTATCTTTTCCTACAAATCCGTTTACTTTCCTGCTAGTCTTTGTTCTTATATCACTCTGTTTCTTCTGCTCTCTGGCAAAGCCTGTTGTAAATCAAAAGTCTCAGAACCTTTACCTTTCACTCAGGTTGTGACTCAGGCTGTGGTTCCTACAGGAACCTGGGAAAGGCTGAGGGACTTCCTCACCCACC
>JAQZBX010114468.1:0-10016 GCA_029593785.1 Cabassous unicinctus
CTGGCCTTCAAGGGAACTCCCCTCACCCCCACTGGGGTATGTATGTCTCCCTCCTGAGGCTGGGACTGGCTGGATGTCTTTCCAGGGTCACTGTGCCTCACCTAGTGGGGTAGGAGCTAGACTCTGTTCTCTTCTCTACCTCTGCCAAGTAAAGGGGGATGCCAGCATCAGGGTCAGAGGAATGAGACAAGCTTGCCAGCCAGGAGCATGACCTTCTGGCAGGCACCCAGACCACAAAGGCAGGGATTCAGATGAGGAACAGCCTTAAACAGTATTGATGGTGACCAAGCCAGGCTAGCGTCTTAGCTTCTCTGATTTTTAAGGGCCAGATGTGAGTTGTGCTATATCTTTGCCTGATTCTTAGGATTCTTAAAAAGTTCCAGATATAGCTGTGTAGAGTAGGATTGAAGGTGTCCTGTTCCCCTACTGCTGCAGTGGTTAAGCTGAGGTAGTTTTATTCTTGAATTAATATTGTTAGTGTTGTCCTTAATCCTCCACCAGGGGGAGCCTGGGTGGCAGGGCAACCGAGTGCAGTTGGTCTGGACCTTGCTAGAACACAAGGTCAGCGAGCTGGCCAAGCTGTAATCACTGTAAACACGGCTCGGTACCACTGCAGCGTCATGCAATTTTATTAGAAATTAGTGTTTGCTTCCATGACCTAAGCCGAACAAAGTGTTACAGTTACATGATAAAGGAAAAATTCTTTTATGCCAGGATCTGTGCCATTCTTCTGGCAGGCGTGGGTCAAGATAAATTAACAAAACCCAGTACTGGTATGTTGAGAGCAGGCGTCCAGTTTTCTCAGACACTGACAGGAAGGTTTGACCTTCATCTAAGTTTTGTATTTGGGCTGCTTGGAGTTGAAAAATTCAATACAGACAAAAGCTACTTTCTGAGTGGGACTGGAAAACCTTGAAACTGCCCCTGCCCAACCCTTAAGCCACAAAGTCTGATTAAAGAACATAAGATAAATTCGGTGAATTCAATGTTAGTATTTTTCTTAAGACCAAGGAGATATCTTGACCAGAAAAGAGAAGTGCCCAGAGTCCCAGACTATTGTGCTTTCTCAGAAGGAAAGATTAGTTGCTGCTGAGACAGCTGAGGATCTGAATGTCAAAGTAAGTGCAGGCTGAAGGGGATGGAGAGGCCAAAGGACTAGCATTAAAATACCTCAGTGAGGAGCTGGGGGTTTAAATATTAAAGAGCTTCATGAGGGCAGCTGAGGAAATAGGCCAGGGGCCTTAGGCTGAAACATTCCAGTCTCTGTGGGAAAGCCACAAAGCCAAAGCCTGAATTTGGCTAAAGAAATAGATTTGTCTTTATATTATCACTCCAGTGAGAGCTGGAAGAACTGCTATTAGCAGAACACCAAGGTGCCTGACCTCAGGCACCTTGTGTATACATTCATGACTGCCACTAAAATGTAAAATGCTCCCCTCCCCCATCATGTCATCTCAGGTCCTTTTGAGGGCCTGGCATTTCCCATAGGCTCTATGTAAGAATAGTCAAGAGGGATGAATTTGACAGCCTACTCCTGTCCCAAGCAGAGGGGATACTGAATGACTGCTGCTTTGTTAGGCTGGCTGAACAGTCCCTCCCTAAAGGCATTCTTCTGGAAAAGATAAGCTGCCTCTCAAGCTCCAAGCCAAACCAAAGAAGGGAATGAAAACTAAAGCCCTGGAGAGGAACTCAAACCTGGTGTAAGAGCTGGTGCTTAGCCTCTCCATGGCCAGACTCCCCAACAAGAAAGGTACAAAGGCCTGCAAAGTGTGGCTAAAGCTGCTTATGTCATCCTGTGTATAGAGACTACCCCCCCAGCAGAACCACTATCGAGCCAAGGAACCAATAGCTGACTGCATGGATGGGCCAGGAGGGGGTTTTGTATGGCCAAGTACGTGCCACCTCTTTGCAAGGGCTGCCCTCGGCAGATGAGCACACAGGTCCAGCACCATGCAGTGCCCCTAGGCTCCTCAGCTTTCCTGCTGTGTCCTATGCTCCTTGTCAGAGCAGCTCCTGGCCCATCTAATGGCTCTTTGGCTTTACAGTAAGTGAGGACAGCATGCTTTAGGGCCAAGGGCACGTAAAGACAAAAGAACCAAATGAGGACAGTCATGGTAGACTCTAGGAGTCAGTTATGTGACTAAGATGTGTGGGTTAAATGTCTTTTCTCACAGAGATGCCATTGGGACCACAGGTCCCAACTTAGGCATCCTCCCTTCTTTGGGGCTCTTTGCTTGGCAAAGCCAAAACTGATGAGTTTTTTTTATTGCTTCCTCTTTATCCCTCCCCTCAGACTGATTCTATAGGGAAGAGTGGACTAGAGTCAGAAAAAGAAGACACAGGTCAGGGCAGAATACAAAATGTGAATAAAACTACAAAGTGCTTTAAAGAAACAGACCCCAAAGGCATCAAGAAGGGCCAAGGATTCTGCTTCATCCAGGGCCTTGGTACCCTGGAGGGTGGCAGAAATACCTAGGCCCTTCATAATTCAACTTAAAACTACTCATTCCCTAGATTATTTTTAAGAAATGAAACTCACCCAAGCCTGTGATTAAACACCTTAGGAAAAAAAAGAGTCCCACCCTGTAAGAAACTGGGCTTCCACAGCACCAGAAGCCGCCTTTCCTCCAGACGCTGTTCCCCAAGGACCTCAGCTGAGGCCTAAGGGGTAGCCCTTCAGGAGAGGAAGGGACCCTCAGCAAAGGGCCTAGGAGAATGTTCCTAGTAGGAGGTGGGCGAGCCAGTCCATTCACCCATGGGGGAGAAACTGCTCCGTCAAGCAGGAAGGGAGATGCTGAGCAAAGAAACGGGACTCAGTCATCTTGACGTGCTCTGGGTGGAAGCAGGTCAAAGAAATGTTGCCCCTCCCCCGCCCAGGCCCTCTGACCTCCCAGGGAGGGCCTTTCACACCTCTGGGTGCTGAAGCAGAGACCCAGCCAGCAGCAGTGTGGGGTGGCCAATAGGGTGGGATTCCATAGGAGGGTAGACATGGCTTCCTGTGCCCCTACTTCCTGAGGTTTTTGTCAGTCCCGATGGGCAGACTGGTGGCCCAGCTGCCGGTCATCATAAGTGCTATAGCGCTTGACATGGATGCGGCGGACACGGTCCCGCAGTTCAAAGGTCTCCTCGTCTTCACTGGGGGAAGCTTGACTGCGGCTGCGGCTTGTGGCTTCCAACAAGGAGTTGTCAGGGACTCGGGGGGTCTCATAGAGTAGGACGTTGAGTGTCTCCTCATAGATTCGAGCCTCTGGAAATTCCACCTGGGGTGAGGGACAAGAGGACTGAGTGAGGTTTCCTTCCAGAGAGGGAGCAGCAAGTCAGAGCTCTTGGCCCTGTGCTGGCTCCACAAAACCTCCTTAACACTCACAAGGCAGATGGCTTTTTGTCTCATGAGGGAGGGCAGGTCTCTTTCTAAAGAAGGTGTGAGGAGATGTACTCCTGACAGATACTACCTACCTCCCAGTCCGTCCTCCCTCCTCCGTAACCCAGGACCCAGTGGACTCAAACGCACAGAGGTGAGGGATCTGGGCTTGTGGCCAGGCATAAATAAAGTTCTACCACTTAACTATCTGTGGAACTTGGATATAACCTTTCAGTGTTTCGATTTCCTTATGTATAAAGTGATGGTTAATATCTACCTCAGAGAGTTTTGAACATTACATAAAAGATATAAATTGCTTAGCAGAGAGCCTGGCACACAGTAAACAAACAGACAAACAAATAAACAGCAGCTGCTCAGATTAGTCATTCATTGCTTGCCTGATCCAGTGTGTCCAGCCCCTCAGAATCAGTCTGGAGCAAAGAGAAAAGGGCTGATAACGAGACCAGAATTCCAGTTCAGCTTGGTGTGCCCTTTTGGATTTCTGTTTCCTCATCTGTCAAATGGGGAGAATGGCTCTAGCCCTGCCTGTTTTCCACATGTGATGTGAGGGGTCAAAAAAGTTCATGAGAGAAAAAGCACTGGGCCAGGTAATAGGTGCTGCCACCACTTCCATGGTTAAACCAGTCCCCCAGAGCCTTGGCTCCCTGATACCAGGCCCCTGGAGCCACCCACACTGACTCCCCCTCCCTCCACCTCCTGCTCTCACTGCCCAAAATTAAAAGACATAGGAAACAGAAACAACACCACCTCCTGTAAACTGTCCTTCTCTGACCCTTGGCAGGCCGCCCAACTGGAGGCGAACGTGCTACAAAAGCTTGGCTGCTTTGAGCCCTTCACACCCATGTAACTCTTCCTTAGATGAACTGCCACAACCAGCAAATCCCTGCTGTCTCCTTAACATACACTCTGGGGAGGCAGCTACTCTCAGGGGAGGATGCCTTCTGCTTGCAGCCTGGGAGCTGAAACTGCTATCACCTAGCCACTGCCTCACACACACCTGGTACTGAGCTGTTAAGGCAGAGCTTAAGTCAGTTGGCCAGGAACACTGAACTAATGGATGACAAGAGTGGAGACTGGAACAGCATTCTCTCTAACGCGAAAGGCCAAGCTATTTATTTCCACTATACCACATTGCTTCTCCTAAGATTCACTGTCATAATATCTGTTAAATTCATACTATCATTTGCATGTTTGTATATGAGCAAACTGAAGCCCAGGTGGTTTAAATAGCTTATCCAAAGTCAGAAAACGTAAATACTGGAACCAGAATTCAAACCTGCATCAGGCCAACTCCCAAGACTTGGTTCTTCCCACTGTGCCCGGCTCCTCCCTGCTGGTCAACGGCCCCTGCCTCTCACCAACAGGAACAAACAGTTCCCATTCCATTCTCCAAATCCCTTGTTTTGGCTTTTGTCCTCACCCGGCAACATCACGGTGTGTTTGGGAAAGAAAGAAAGTACAGTGCGTGTACTTTTTGCTCCTTGTGGCGCTGCACTGCTTGGGCCCCCTCCCCAGCTGCTGTGTCCCCTGCCCCACCTGAGTAGAGGGAAGCCTCCCAACCTTGGTCTGCTTCTTCTCTGTGGCATACACGATGGAGGTGCAGCACACCTCTGCCAGCTTGCGACCCTGGCCATAGAAGGACCAGCAGCAGATCTCGTCACCGATGACGTCCTTCATGAAGAGCACACGGCCGTTGAAGCGCAGGGACAGCTTGTCAAACAGCTCGATGTTTTTCAGCAGGTGATCGTCAGAGTTGCTGAAAAACCCATGATGGCCAGCAGGCCTGGGAATGAGGTTCCAGCACAAAGGAGGGTGCTTGGGCAAGCTGCTCCCCTCCCCCACTGAAATGATGAAGAGTCAAGATGCCAGGGGGACAGGAAGAGAAAAGGTCACTGGGCACCCTCGGGGTTTGGGGGTCTGTGAGGAAAGGAATTGAGTTGGTTTGAGTTAAAGCAGAAGGAATTGAGGGACAAAGGTCTCCCTTCATTAAGCCCAGAAAGGAGGAAGTTTGTTACTATCCCGGTAGGAGACATGCCTTCTCTTGCTGTGAGGGTGACACTGGCAATGTGCCTTTCCACAGGGAGTCATGGGGTGGGGTAGGCTGGGACTCTGAGCCTGCAGCCACCTGGGCATACCGAACTGTGGCCTGCTGAGAGGACCCTGGGAGGGGAGAGGGAATCAGCCCAACTGTGAAGCACAAGGCTGGTTTAGGAGGACCCCCTAGCTCACTGGCTTCCCAGCACCCCTCCCCATCCAGATCATGCATGTGAGAACACTAGGATCCTGCACCAAGTTCCAAATGCCTCTGCCCTGAGGAACTCATTGTTTTTCTCTCCTTAATGCAACCTTTCCGAAACCCAGACCCATATCCACTGTGCCCTCAGGAGAGCAGGTGGCTTCCCTTGGGTCTGCTGCCCAATTTCCACTCCAGCAGTTTAGCCCTTTCAGCTGCTTTTGCAGATCCTCCCCATGACACCCCACCAGAGACCCCCACCCTACCTGGTGTAGGAATACTTGTTGTTGCTTCTATTGTACAGCAGCTTCACCACAGGCTGTGAGGGAGGAGAGAGTGAGGTCTGGGCCAGCCTTCCCTGCCCACCCCCCCAGCCTTCAGAGGCCCCAGTACCTTGGTAGAGGCTTCAATGAGCTTCTCCTCCTCCTTGAGGGATGTGATGATGGGGATGTTACACACAGGCTGGTAGGAGTCCTTCTTGTCCTGGGGGACGCACAGAGAAAAGAGTACATCTTTGGCATCTACTGCTTGCCAGGCCTAGCCAGCTACCTCGGGAGCCACCAGATAACTGAAAACCCCTGCCATGGCCACTTCTTGCTTGGTGAGGAGGCTTCAGATGCAGATTCAAAAGAAATAGCCATCTGCTCGTTGGCAAGCAAACTCCATTTTCAGAAAACCCCAGATCCAGCAATCTCACTGCTGGAGTCTTTCCATCTCTGCCTGGGAAACACCTGGCTAGATTTAAATAGGTTTGCATTCATTGACCATACCTCCTACACAGCCTTCCAGGAGGTCCCTGAAGGAGGGGGCAACTCCACCCATCAATCCACCCCAATGCTGCTCTGTACCTGAAGGGCAGTCTGGCACATGTTCACCAGCCCTTGAATGAGGTAATATTTTGCTTCAGCCATCAGTTCCTTGATCTCGTGCCGGTTTTGAGGGAGGGTGATGGTGTCATCTCGGAGGTAATTCAAAATGGTGCCAAAGTGTTTTCCACATCTGTCTATGAGGATCCAGCCTAGAGATTCAGACCAGACCCCAGAGAATTACTATTTGACTCCAGCTGCCTCAGAAACAGGTAGCAGCTAAAGGCCCACCTGGGTGAGCCTGGTGGCAGGTGGTGAAAGGAGGTACAGAGCATAGGGCTCATGGAACAATGGTGACAGAAATGGAGACTGAGCTTCTAGCTCTCAGGCTCATGGAGCGCCTCAATCCTCCTCCCTGAAACCAAGAATTGGTACAAACTGTGGGAGACACAGGCCTTCCAGGCTCAGGAGAGTCAGGCCAGCCCCCTGGCAACACAGAAACCACCAGGCCCTGCTTCCCTTCCACCCAGTTCTATGCAATAGTTCTTATGAGACTCTAGCCCTATGAGAATCTAAAAAAACTATGGACCGTCTCCCTGGAAAAATGCATAAACACACATCATTCCATGTACAATTTCACGGAATGCTGAAGCTCTACTAGGGACTCCAGGTGAAGAGGAAAAGTGAATCCAGATCTCAGATCTTCCAGGCTGAAGCCCTGCCCCGAAGTCACTTCCTCAGGAACTCCTCCCTCCTTCCCCACTATGTCCAACGGGCCCAGACGCCTCACCTTCTTTATCGGTCAGCACCTCCATACGCCCGCTGAACATGGCCTTGAGCATGGTGTCATGCCGGGTTAGTGCCCGCACGGTGGTGTAGTACAGGGAGCCACCCACGTTGAGCTGGACATACTTATTGCCCAGGCCTCCTCCCTTGAAGCTGCTTAGCTTGGGCTTGGCCCCTGAGGCTGGGCACAGGCAGGTATCCCCAGACATCTCCCGCTGCAGGTAGATTACCACACGGCAGGAGGTAGGCTTGGAAGGCTCCGCCGTGGTGGAGGGGGTCACGGGTGAGTGGCCAGTGGAGGCCAGAGCCTCATATCCTTGGCACTGTGAGCAGGAGATGGAAGAGAAGTGAGGAGTTGGCAGAGGAGAGCCCTTAAACCAGAGGGGCCAACAACAATGATAGTAACACTGACCCTCCAGGGGTTCCCTCTTGATAAGCCCAAGCACTCCCTGGCAGAGGCCGAGTCCCGAGACAACTGCTGTTCTTTATTGTACCAAGAATGAGCCTGGGGAGCATAGGCTCCCAGAGCCAAGGTTGAGTCAGGCTCCATGAAACTTGGCTCAGCTCTGGGAGGCAAGATAGATGAGCAAGCCCCTGGAACTAATCAGAGAGGGCCTGAGGAACAGACTGGACAGAGCAGAAGTCTTCACCCTGGGGATCTACCGGCCAGATTCCCAGGATCCTGGACTTCCATCCAAACCTACTGGGAATCCAGCCAGCCTAGGAGTTCCCCAGGAGTCAGAGGGACAGATGCATTTCCTTTCTAACAGATTCCAGATTCAGGAGCAGTGCTTGCCTGGCCCCCTAAGTTAGTGCCTCCCCACTGGGGTCTGGTTTCAGGAAAGAAAGTTAAAGCAGCAGAAAGAATGGAGTAAGCCAGGTGGGAGGGAGCTGGCCACAGGGTTCTTGGCAGAGGTTATCCTAGCTCCAGCTGGGGTTTCCTAACCTCCTCCTTTCCTGGCACCAACCTTGTCCCAACTGTCACCATTTTCCAGGGTAGAACAACTACAGGATGGCTATTTTTGCTTTTTCCTGAGAGGGGGCCCAGCCCTATCTCTTCTCTTCCCTTGCAGCAAGAATGGGGAGAAAGGACCAGCAAAAACCTGATAATAAATCTAAAAACAATGAAGTGATGTGGAAATCGAAACACTAACAGGAATTCACAGGAAGGAGGAGCAAGGAAAGAAAACGAGGGAAAATAGAATCTAAATCACCTCTCGTGATTTAGATTCTATTTTATTACCTCCTAAAGAATCACTAAAATTCACTCACTGAAGGGAAAAAAAAAAAAAAAAAATCTAACATTCATTGCATGTGTTATTATGTGCCAGGTAACAGTCTAGGCATTTAATATATATTAGCTCATTTAATTCATTCAGCAAAAAAACTGAGTGTCAATCATCTAGGCTAAGCTGTAGGGACAGAGAGATGAAAAAATATTGTCCTTGCCTTCAAAGAGTTCAAAGAAGCGTCGTAATGTTAACAAGAATAAAAATAATAAGAATTATGGGAAGCGGGTGTGGCTTAACGGATAGAGCTCCCGTTTACCATATGGGAGGCCCCGGGTTCGCTTCCCAGGGCCTCCTTGTGAGGGCAGGCAGGCTGGCCGGCCCGCGCGGCACAGCGCGGTAGGCTGATGCAGCAAGACCTCACAGTAGGAAGCAGGTGTGGCTCAATCGATAGAGCCCCCGTTTACCATGCGGGAGGCCCCGGGTTCGCTTCCCGGGGCCTCCTTGTGACAGCAGGCCGGCCCGCGCGGCGTGGTGGGTTGATGCAGCAGGACCTCACAGCAAGGGGGAGATAAGCAGACACGGAAGAAACACACAGCGAATGGACACAGAAAGCACAAGCAGCAAGGGGGGGATAAATAAATAAATAAATAAATCTTAAAAAAAAAAATAATAATAATAATAATAAGAATTAGCTTTGTGTGTCCACTATATGTCAGGCACTGGGGCTACAGAAGAGAACAAACTAGGCATATCCTCATGGAGCTTACATTCTAGTGTAGGGAGACAGACAATAAACAGGAAAACAACTAAGCAGGGGACAATTTCAGAAAGTGATAAATGCAGTGGAAATAATACAACAGTGATAAGGGAGTAATTAAAGGGAGGCCCTAACTTAGGAGGCCAGGCAAAGCCTCCTTGGGAAGGGGACATTTAAGCTGAGATTCTAAAAGAGCATTCCAGACAGACGGAAGGGCAAATGCAGAGTTCCTCAGCTAGAAACAAGTTTGATAAACAGAAATAAAGACAAGATGGCTCATGCATCAAAAGAAGGAAGGGAAGTGGATGTGGCTCAAACAATTGGGCTCCCGCCTACCACATGGGAGGTCCCTGGTTTGGTTCCTGGTGCCTCCTAAAGAAGGCAGTGAGCTGGTGCGATAGGCAGTGTGGCAAGCTGATGCAACAAGAGACACAAGAAGAAAAACATAATGAGAGAAAGCAGGGAACGGAGGTGGCTCAGGCAATTAGGCGCCTCCCTCCCACATCGGAGGTCCCAGGTTCGGTTCCTGGTGCCTCCTAAAGAAACAAGGAAGATGAACAGACACAGCAAATACAAACAATGAGGGGGTGGGGAGAAATAAATAAAATAAAAGTTAAAAAAAAAAAGGGGAAGTTGGTATGATGTAAGGTCTGGAAGGCAGGGTCCTGATTGTATTAAAAGAGTTTGGGGGTAGAAGCTGCAGAGAAGCCATGGTAGCAGAATAAAGTGCAGTTATCCCTTTAAAAAAAAAAAAAAAAAGACTTTGGGTTTTATACTAATTTCAATGGGATTACATTGGAGGGTTTTAAGCAGGGGAGTG
>JAQZBX010114469.1:0-10018 GCA_029593785.1 Cabassous unicinctus
AAAAAAAAATTTTTTTAGACATTTTTCCTTTTATCACTGCATTATCGGGTGTCCAGTCTATCCCGTGGCACCTTCCCCCTCTCACTCCCCAGTGTCTCCCAAATTTTCATTTACTTTTCAAAGAAGTTTTAGGTCACAGCAAAGTCACACACAGAATACTAGAGACTCTCATATACCCAACCTCCTCCCCCTTTCCTCAACCAGCATATCTTTTTAAGCAGAGCACACAGACGACGAGGCCACCCAGAAAGAACCTGCCGAAGACTCTGCAAGCACTGCAGAGAAGATGACTCAGCCCCTCGGCCTCCCACGTCCCCAACTACTGAAAGCACTCAGGAAAGCATGGTGTAGAACAGGGGCTTGCAACCTTGGCTACATATTAGAATACCCAGGAGGCTTTTAAAAAAATACGAATGCCTGGGTCCCACTCATCCCATTTAAATCTGACTCTCTGGGGCTTGTGGTCCAGGTAAAAGCTCCCAGGTGAGTCTAATGGACAGCCAGCATTGAGAACCGCTGAGAGGAAGGAACCCTAGTGTGGTCATTCACGACACAAATGGACTGCTCATCTCCCAAATGCCGGGCACTAGGGGAAGAGGGGGCAAGACAGACGCAGTCTGCTATCGAGGAGCTCGTGGCCACAGAAGTCGGGAAGTCAAGTGACCCTGGGCCTAGATCCTGAGCTTCTGGACCAGGGCCCTTTCTTCTCTGGGCCCTAGGTCTCCTGTCTGAGGAGGTTGCACAGCCCCTGCTCCAACCTCATCCCTGCTCCGAATGTCTATGGTCTGGGTATATCTCTATAAAACCCAATCCTCCACAAGGACAGCAAGTAAAACAAAGAGAAAAGTAGGGTGCCTCCTGGATGGTGGAAGCAGGAGCCACATCAGGGTCCCTAGGACTTTGCAGGCCAAGTGCCTCAGATCCCACCCTGAGATCCCTGCAGACTTCTCTGTCCTTCCCTGCAGCCGAATGCATGCCAGCATCCCATCCACGCGCCCTCTAGCGCACGCTCCTCTTGGGAGATGCGTTTGCTACCAGCCCACGCAATGCCCCTGGAGTGTTCCAGCACCTGATGGCACAGTCCATTCCCAGGCTGTACTGAGAGGTCCTTCAAGTTTTACTGGCTAAATAAGCCATGAGTACCTTCTTGGCCCGTGGCCTAAAGTTGAAGCTGCTTGAAGGCAGGGCATCTTCAGTTTCTCAACAGGGCCTGACTTGGCCAAGGACCCAATAGAAGCAAAATGACGCTTGCAAACCCGCTGAGGCCCCTGGCTGATAGGCACTGGGCAACCTGGCGGTATTAGAGTAGGGCGCCCAGCTGTTTCTGCAGTCTCCCTTTGGACTTAGAGGCAAGAGAGATGGGCAGCAGAGCAGGACTTTGGTGAGTCCTAGTTTTGCTAATGACTATGTGACTGCAGGGCAGAACTGGACCTCTCCCAGCCCCTCCCTCATCTGCAAAATGGGATAATAATAGCAGCTTTCTCTCTTGGTTGCACAGAGTAACCCAAAGATGGCCCATAAAGCACCAGACAGACTCAAAGGCAAGGCCACAGCCTTGCTATTTCTTCTCTGCTTCCTACTGCTCGTTTGACAGGGGTTCTGCCAGCACCCTTCCCCTCCTTGCCCCTCCTTCAGCATTCCCAAGTCATCACTGCCACCTACAGGTAAATGGCCATCCACAAACCAGGCCCACCGGATTCCATATCCTTGGAGCCCATGGATATCCCCAGCCTTTCTGGTCTCTGAGAGGGTAGAAAGCCATGTCCCAAAGCCACAAAGGGCTCCCCTTCCAGAAGGAAGGCCCCAAACTTAGCTGGGCCCACCTGCAAAGTGAAGGAGGAGGCAGGCACAATTTCCTGAAGAATCCAAATGTTAAAACTCCAAGAGGTCTTAGAGACCATCTAGTAATAGGAATCCCCATGAGTCACTTAAAACAGGTGTTCAATCAGAGCCACATCTGGATCTCTGTGTTCTTTCCCTAAAAGTTACCATGATCCACTTATCTCAAGTCTTCAAGGAGAGAACACTGACTACTTTCACAGAAAGAGGAGAAGTAGAAGAGAGCATGAAAACCAGAGTTTACCAAGCCAGGGGCTTTACACACATTATCATACTTAATCCTTCCCTCACACCTCCAGGCAGGTACCCACTCTAATAGGTGGAGAAAACAAAGCCCAGTGAGGGATCAGTCCACAGTGCACAGCTAGGAGGTGGTAGCACTGCCAAACACATAACCCAGATCTTCCTGGCAGATTAGGCCTTGTATCCCAACTAATCCCCAAACAGAGGGTGGTAGGGGCAAAGGAGAAGGCCCCTGACCACCAGGCCCTAGCCTGGCAGAGAAGGTTTCTAAGCACTAGACTCTAGCCTCAGGAGCAGACAGTCCAGGGCTCCTGGCCGCAGCCCACTCTCCTGATTTTGACAAGTAAAGACTTTGGGATAAGAAATGTACAAGAAAGAGCTGGGGAAGGGACAAGTTAAATTAGCTGCTGGGTTAATCTTTTCCTTTTTGTTTTTTCTTTAAACAAACTTTTAATTTTGGAATAATTTTAGATTTACTAGAAAGCTGCAAAGGTAGTAGAGAGCCCCCAAGCTCCTGGGCGCCTAGTTTCCCCTAGTCTTAACATATTACATAATCACGGCACATTTGTCAAAACTAAAAAATCAACATTGGCACAGTACTATTAGCTAAACTCCAGACTTCCTTCCAATTTCTCCAGTTTTTCCACTTTTTCTCAAGGATCCAATCTGGAATACCACATTGCATTGCATTTCCCTGTCTTTTTAATCTTCTATTTTCTTGAATGACTGACAAACTTACAAAATCGCCATCTTATTCTTAGGTTTGGAGAGCTCAGTTCTAAAGGGCAGCTCTGTAGAAGCCACAATCCCACACCCCAGCCTAATTAGGACACCACATCCTCCCTCTCCCCCAACAAAGGAGCGCTTCAGGCCAGCCAAACAACAGAGAAAATAGATGCTTGTTAGGCACCCCAGCCTGAGGTTGCTGATCCAAGTTCTTTTCTAACTGGAATTCCCTGGAGGGGGATCCACAGATTTAAAATGCATTTGGGGTGTGTCTCTAGCAGCAGAGCCACTGGCCTGATGTATTCCCTTCTTTGTCTTTAGTGGAATATTTTACGGGTGGAGTAAAGCAGTGTTCCAGAGGAGCTGGGGAAGAGACTGATCTAGGGGTGGGATGGAAATTGACAGCCAGAGGAGGAGGGGCCTCTGCAGGAGCCAATCCCAGGCTGGGAGCAAGGTGCCAGCAGGTTGGCCCAGCTCAGCAGCAGCTCTAAGGCCAGGCAGGTGGGTCCCCTGGGACTTGGAGCTCAGGTTGGAACTTCTGTAGTAAAACGGCACGAATATGCTGGTGGGTCATCGTGTGCACTCTTTTTTCCCTCTTCTCCAAAAAGGCTGCTGTGCAGCCAATGCCTTCTTCCCCAGACTGCCCCACCTGCCCACCAGCTGCCCCCAGCATCCTGAATGGGAATCCCAGTAGTGGTGAGAGAAGAAACGAGGTGGCCCAGCAAATTCCACTGGGCAGCTGGGGCTGGTACCAACCCTTATCCTAGCTGCCCCAGATTAGAGACCTCAGAGAAGACTTGAAGGCTATTCCTTGGGGAGGCTGAATATGCAAGGCCATCCAGAGACTTCCCAGTTGGTTCAAAGCCTTGAATGGAGAGGCCTCTCCCTGTCGGGCACTGTGTGAGGCCAGCACGGAGCCTCCACCCTCAAAGAGCTCAGGAGGCCAGAAACCTGCAAGCAAACAGCTAGTATACGATGTGCTGGAATAGGAGTGTGTGAAAAGGAGATGAGGGGATGACCAGCTATGCTGAGGAGTTGTGTGAAAACTGAGGAAAATTCCTACAACTTGAGCCACGCCCTGAAATGGAAGCATAAGAGTTTGGGGAGCATCACAGGCAGCTCAAAGGGAGTAAGTAAGGATGTTGGGGCCATTCAAGGGCCAGGGAGAAAGTCCAGGACTGTGATGAAGGGAGCAGCCAGAGATGAGGCCAGGCCGTGATGGTCCTTCCATTTCCTGTAAGGAGTCTGGACTTTCCACAGGAGGCAGTGGACAGTATTTTAACAGGAGTGACAAGAATATTTGTGCTTTAAACAGATCACTATGGTAACAGCAGAGGCTGTCGTGGAGCCGAACGCCTGCAGGCAGGAAGCCGGGAAGGAGTTATCCTGAAGGTGCAGTGGAAAAAAATGTGTGGCACATGGTGATGCTTTGAATGGTTTTGAACTTCCAGGTTCAAGGGCCGCTCTCTGTGACCCAGGCCACATTTCTTTTTTCTTTTTTAAAGATTTATTTTATTTTATTTTTTTAAAGATTTATTTATTTACTTGATCCATTTTAAATCCCCCCTTCCCCATTTGCTCTTTTGTGTCCATTCGCTGGGCAATTCTCTGTGTCTGTTTCATCTCTTCTCATCCTCCTCCTCCAGTCTTCACCAGGATTCGATCCTGAAGACCTCCGATGTAGGAGAGAGGCGTTCTAGCCATCTGCACCACCTCGGCTCCTGGTTTTCGGATCTTTCGGAGCATCTCGTCTTGTCTCTCTCTTTTTACATCATCATCTTGCTGCCTGGCTCCCGGGGCCTGGCGGCTCACTGGCACACAGAGCCTGGCAGCCCATGTGCCTTCTATATATATTTTTTTATTTTACCGGGAGGTCCCGGGGATCGAACCCAGGTCCCTCCATATATGGCAGACGGACGCCCAACCATTTGAGCCACATCCGCCCCCAAGATTTACTTTTTATTTATTCATTTATGCTATGCCCCCCTCCCTCATTGTTTGTGCTCATATGTCCATTTGTTGTGTGTCTTCTTTTTAGGAGGCACCAGGAACCGAACCTGGAACCTCCCAAGTGGGAGGGAGGCGCCCAATCGCTTGAGCCACCTCCGCTCCCTGCTTGTTATGTCTCTCATTGTATTTTCTCATTGTGTCTCTTCGTTGCATCATCTTGCTGCGTCAGCTTGCCGCACCAGCCTGTCACGCCAGCCCGCTGTCTTGCTCATCTTCTTTAGGAGGCGCAGGGAACTGAACCTGGGATCTCCCATATGGTAGGCAGGCACCCAATTGCTTGAGCCACATCCACTTCCCCACATTTCTTAAACTCTCTGAAAATGGACAAAATAGTCATCCTTACCTCAAGGGGTGGTCAGGACAGTTAAATGAGCTAATGAACACAGTGCCCCAAGCACAGAGCCCAGCACAGGATGCTCAACGGAAGTGGCCACCTTGCCACCGTTTACATCATGTGGCCCAGACCTTGGTCCTCCTGAAAGACTGAATTCCAGTGGGGAGGGCAGAGGCGAGGGCGACTGTCTTCAAGGCAGCTTCCAGGCCAGAGAGCGAGGCACAAGCCCAAAAAATGCCCCCCTAGAATGGAGGCAGCAGGGCCAAGGCAAGACGGACAGTATCCTGTCGGCCTAAATGCCAGCCAGGGGCCATGGACGTCACCATGAGTGAGGCTAACAAGGAGAGTCTCCTTTCTGCCTCAGAGAGTGATTACAAAATTCCATGCCAGGAGAAAGACTCCCAGAAGCTCCCCACAGCTCACACCTGCCGCGCTCATTAAACCAGAGCTTTGACTGACTCCGGCAAATAGCTGTCCTTCAGAACTAGGTAAAGAGTAACATTCTCTGGGCCACCAGCACAGCATTTGCAGTATTCAAAGGCACTTGTGCGGAGCAGTTAAAAGCGACCTGTCAGAGTAAAACTCAAATATTAGCTGTTTTTCCCAACCAGAGGCCTAACCAAACACTGTTTGGGGAGGAAAAGCAGTTAATACTATAATAAACACACACACTCATAATAAAACAAGGAAGTTAAACTTTTACTCTTAATACATATATATATTTTAAAAAAATAATACCCACTGCTAGGAAAATTACAGTAAATCCAGAATGTCATATTATTGAAAGTTGCATATCTTTAAGAATCCTTTGGAAACAATTTGGGCAAAAGGCTAAATGGTTCTTATCTTTAACCTAATAAACTCTCTAGAACTTTTAGCCTAAAGAAATATATCAACCAAAAAAGCCACACACAAACCAGCAAGTCCACTTCTAAGTATATACCTAAGAGTCAGGAAAACATCTATCCACAACAAAAACTTGTGCACATAAAACTTGTTCAAAGCAGCATTATTCGTCATGGCCAAAAGGTGGAAACAACCCAAAAATTCATCAGCTGATGAATGGAAAAACAAAACGTGGTCTAAACATACAACGGACTATTATTCAGCCATAAAAAGGAATGAGATACTGATACATGCTACAATGTGGATGAACCTTGAAAACATTATGCTAAGTGAAAGAAGCCAGTCATAAAAGACCACACAGTGTATGATTCCATTTATAGGAAATGTCCAGAAAGGCCAATCTATAGAGACAGAACATAGATTAGTAGCTGCCTAGGGTTGGGGAGAAATGGGAAGTGATTGCTAATGAATACAGAAGGATAAAAATGCTCTAAAATTGATTGTGGTAATGATTGCACAACTCAGTGAATATACTAAAAACCATTGAATTGTACACTTTAAAAGGGTGAATTATGTCCCAATAAAGCTTTAAAAAGTTGGAGGGGGAGAGCTACACAAAGGAACATGTTCAATATAGTATTATTTAAAATTCTGAAAACATCTCAAATATATAATAGAAAAGTAACTGTTAAGTAAATTATGGTATATTGACTCAACTGAATACTATAGTGTCATTATAAGTAATCATTATAAAGACTTACAAGTAGGTACTATAATGTACTTATGAATACATTATAAGTAATTAATAAAATCTTAGAAACATTTTGCATTTTGAAATAGTGTAAAGTGAAGAAGGCAATACAAAATTGTTTTTTAAAATAGGATACATGGGGACAATGCTTGGAAGAGAAATGGGACAAAAAAGAAAAGAATCAAGATGCTGAAGTATTTGGCTTACAGGCAAATCTTTTTTTAAAATTTTAGTTATTATTGTTATAAAAAGAAGAAAAGGGGATATTATACCCCACATGACTAAGGAATGAAATGGCAAGCTCATAACCAAAACTAAAATCCACTTATTTAATTCTTCCATCAAAAACAGCTAGGCCTGGGACATAATGCTGGCCTGAACACAGAAATATGCTTTAATTAAATATAAAGACTATTTTCCTTAAAGATAAAAAGCACTCTGGACCTAATATCTCTCAAAAGGCATTTTCACCCAGATCAGGCCTCCCTGTGAACTTGCCCTTGTTCCAAAGAGGGTACCCATGACTCCTTTTACCCTACCAGGTGGGGTACCGAGCTATTCAAGGAAGGCCCAACTGCAAGCCAAGCTGGGCTGGGCCAGGTGAGATGCAGACATAATATATACATGCAATTTGCATTCCAAAGCCAAGTATAACAGGATTCTGGATCATCCGGGAAATTGCTCCTATCCATCAACAGTGAAAAATCAGAAATATCAACAGTGAGAACAAACAGAGGAGATTACATTTGAATGCAGCCGTATTTAAATATGAAGAAGAGCCCCAACACAAGTATGTATTCCTGTGTGTACAATATTCAGAATTAATAGACTTATCACACACAGGTTGTGTAACTTATTAACGATAATGTGACTTTAAACAGTAGTTCTAACTGGGTCACCTTGAATAATACCAAGCAAAGCTTGCCAAGGGAAACATGCAAATCAGATGATCAAAATCCAGCAGGGAAAAGGTATTTTCCTAGCTTTATAGAATCTTTATTGTAGAAAAGGAAATATATCCAGCTTCAACAATGAAAAAAGCAGGATGATTTTTTGTTCTTCAATTAGGTGGATCAGCCCAAAGAGAAGGCCAGACATTGTTGTATGCATATTGCCCAGGTCAAGCTGATATGTGGAGAAAATGGCACAGCCAGGTTGACCGAGTAAGGAACGGACACGGCTCAGACAGAAGGCACCCAGCACCCTGATGCAGTGCAGACCACAGGCAGCAAGCAGCAGAGGCCTCAGGGATGCCTTCCTCCCTCCCTCCCTCTCTCAGGCCAGGACCTGCAGGCAGAGCAGCCCTTCTGGCTAAAGAATTCCCAACCTTCAGGATGTTGTGAGTGTCCAGTGAAATCTTCCCTAGAGAACACGCTGGTGCAAACAACCATTTGGCCTCATAAGAATGGCCACAGAAAACACGTGGAAATCTTAAACTTTCAGTTGGATGACTAGATATTTTTATATTAAGAATCATGGATCATTTTTTTAGATGTGATAATGAAGTGGTGGTTACACTTTTTCAAAGATCTTTTTATCTTTCAGAAATGCATACGGAGATATTCATGGATGAAATTATATGATATCTGAGACATTGCAAAATAACCCAGGATGGGGGGCTGGGGGGCTTGAAACAAAACTGGCCAGGAGTTGATAATTATTGAAGCTCCCTGATAAGTACATGGGGGTTGTTACAACAGTCTTGTTTGACATTTTCCATAATAAAAAGAAAAAAATTCAATAGGAAAAAGCATAAAACCATTCATAATTTTGACCCAGTAATACACTTCTAAGGAAATAAATAAGGGGGTGGGTGAGAGCTGATTCTGCAAAGACGTATAATGAGAAAACCTCGGTGGTTCCAACAAATGAGAGGATGGTTAAGCAACTAGGGCATATCAATAAGGCAAACCTGCTACATGGCTTTTAAAAATGATATATACTTCGGCCTAGTGGCGAAGTGGAAATCGGTATAGGAATGCTAAGTGAAAAACAGCCAGCATAAAACAGTACGTGCATACTGATTAACGCAAGGTGAGAATACGCGCTCACATGATGAAAGGGGTCAAAGAAGCACGCGGAAAACGACCTCCTTCCTTTGTCGCTCATTTTCAGGGCCTCGCTCGCCGAAGAGACCCCCGCCCTGCGCACGCGCACCAGGCAGCCGTCGCCTCTTCCCCGTGGCCGGCCGAGCCCGCCGCCTTCCGGATCACAGGGCCTAATGGCGCCTCCTCGCCCTCCTGCCCCCGACCCCGACCCAATGCTACCAGCACCTAGTGGGGGTTCAGTCAGTCAGTCAGACGGAGTAGAATATAAATAGCCGCTGCTGCCTCGGTCCTAGGTTTGTTCTGTGAAGCTATTCACGCCCGCGGTGGCCATTCAGGAAAGGCGTTCGCTGGTGATGCCCGGAGAACAAAGCTCCCCCGCTGACCAGCCGGCGCGCTTCCGCAGCCCGGGCTAGTGGAGCGCCAGGCGAAACCCACCGAGGGGCCGCCGGTCCAGGTCCGCGCTGGACCGCAGGGAAAGATCTCATTTTGTCCTGAAAGCCTGTAACAGGTCTCACTAAGTCAATGTATTCCCCAAGTACAGCTCTGGTAAACGGCCTTTCGTCGGCCACTCGGAGGGGAAGGCCACGTGGCTGCTTCCCGCGCGCAGTGAGGCGGTGAAGGACAAGAGCAAGGGCGTCGCTAGCAATATAAAAGCCGCCTGTCCAGGCTGGAGACGGAGCTTCGGTGCAAGGCCGCCAGCCGCCCCGCCCCATCTCCTGGCCTCAGCCTCCCGTCGGCCAGTGCTCGCGGCCTCTGCTTAGAGCTGCTGGAACAGCAGGCTTTGGGGCAGGCGGTTTGATAGGGATATTTGAGAATGCTGAGAAGAAATTTACAGAAGGTCATTTTTCAGAGGAGTGGGCTCTTAACCCTTTTTGGGTAAAATGTTATAGGAAGAATATATTCCCTTGGAGAGTCTGCTAAGACCTTCCAGAAAAGTGCACACACAGTTCTGCTCACAAGTTCCTGCCCTAGAGAGCCTCAGGTGCTCTAAAGGCAGCTGTTAATGAAAATACTTAAAAAGTCAAACAACCTGACTTTCCAACCAGCAAGGTGGCTACATCAAGGCAAGGGGTTTACAGATGCTGATGTGTGGTGGACCCCTGGGGCCAGATGGAGTGAGAAGGCCTGCAGAGCCCAGGCCTAGGCGCACAACCCAAGGCAAGATGGCCCCAGCTAAGCCACCCTTTCCTGATGGTCAGAAATGAGACTGCCAAGGCTAAA
>JAQZBX010114470.1:0-10019 GCA_029593785.1 Cabassous unicinctus
TTTTTTTTTTTTTTTTTTTTTAACCCCCCCACTGGTTTCACCTAGTTTATCATTATAAAGACATCTTTTTGGAAAATCTTTCAGGTCAAATAGGTAGAAGGATTGATATTCATCATAGCTATCTTCAGCAGATGACACTCAGACAAGGATCAAGAATAATTACGTTATAAATTGGGCAAGGAAAAGCTGAATCTATTAGTACAGCATTTACAGTTCACAGTTGACCTTATCCCCTGATTTTCCTATTCTCAACAAAGGGGTACACAAAGAATGATGTCCATACTTATATGGTGCTTTTCTGCCAAGAACTTGAAGCATTTTATAAATGGGTCAACCCTCTTCAACTCTGAAGGTAAAACAGTTGGAAATAAAAAGTTATGAATTTTCTTTCATAAATAAGCAAGTCAAAAGGAAAGCTAGAACTAGAACCCAAGTCACCATTAGCACCACCATATTAACAGAGAAGAAACACAAACTGTAAGTATGCATAGAATATTAAATTTTCAATTACTTGCTTTGCAAAGAAAATTCTATTTGATGAGTGGTTCCTGATTGACCACACTAACTACAACTCCTATATAGGATTATTTAGTGCCTATGACATGCCAGGGACTGCACATTACATGATTCACCTCTCAATTCTCACCTTATGAAGCTGATATCACCATGTCCAACTGGGTGACATTCAGAGACATAAAGTCCTTAGTCTAAAAGAACACAGTAGATAAGTATATTCAAGCCAAGATTTGTGCAATTTAAGAGACGACTACATATTTCCCACACTGCATAGTCACTCTCTGATACATCTGCCTGATATATTTTACCACCCCCTACATCCCCTAAATACTTCCTGGCCTTGCCTTTCACAAGTCGTTCTCAAGTACAATTTCTACCTTCACCTCTGGCACACACACCTCAATGCTTTGAAGAGCCAGCCTATGCCTTGTCTTCTCAAAATAGCCTCCCTAATGGTACCCTGATGGCCTGCCATTTATCTTTAATACCGTTAGCACTCATATACAATTTTCAGTCAAGAAACATATTTTAACATATTTTAGGGCCAGGCAAGATATAAAGATGAATTAGTTTGTCTCCTTAAAGCTTTTTAAAAGGGAAATAAATCCTATTAAGTGATAAATCCCAAGAATGTATCTTACTGCATTAAGTGTTGTGGGAAGGAAGCTTTACCAGTTCATGTCTGAATAGGCCTAGTGAGATAAGCAGGCTTTGCTATGTAGGTGAAGGAGGGGAGGGGAACATTTCAGCAGGAGGAGGACACAGAAAGAGGAATAAAAGGGAAGAATGCAAGAATGGCCAACTCAGAAAGGCTGAAAAGCTGGGCAGATGAGAGAGAGGTCCCAAGATATGTTGAGGCCATACTCTGAAACACCTGTCTGCTATGCAACAGGCACAGGCAAAGGGACCTCCAGTAAGGTCTTTAAAGGACAATCATACGTGACCTTCAAGAAAATGACTACCAGTAGTGGTAGTGGGAAAGAGTCACTACACTTGGAAAGATTTCCAGGGTGTACACCATCATGGATTAGCTAATAAAACACATTATTTTGGAATCACCCAGCAGGTTCAATCTTTAACAAACAATAGGTGAACTGTCCTGAAAGACTTCAATCTCTTTTAATTCATCATAATTTAAAGTTCTTAAACATTATCAAGACAATGCTATTGATTAAATTCTGGTTCCCACATGTCTCCAAATTAGTAAGGTCTTCTTTAACCTATCCCAAAGAGTTTCAGCAATGAAAAGAGCACTTGGGAGGTATTTCTACAAAATAGGTAACATTCACGAATGTAGTTTGGAGACTAAACATGTTTCCTCTTTGAAAGCTTGTATAAAATGAGACATACTAAGCGTCAGTTTAATATAATCAGTAAGCATCTTACCCTTTCCTTCAAACTCAGAATCTCCTTCTAGGAAAGGTAAAGCCTAAAAATTGAGGGTAGAGCTTCTACCAATAAGGACACAATCCTCTTTAACCACAGTACAACCATCAAAAGTCAGAACATTACAGTGAAACCTTACTACCCCAGACCCCACTCAAGTTTCACTGACTGTCCCAATAATGTCCTCTAAATACAAGATCAGGGAGTGGATGTGGCTCAAGCAGTTAAATGCCTGCTTCCCACAGTAGAGGTCCCAGTTCCATTCCCAGTGCCTCCTAAAAAACAAACAAAACAAACAAACAAAAAACAACAAGCAAAACAAACGAAAAAACCAACTCAAGGGAGCTGATGTGGCTCAGTGGTTGAGCACCAGCTTCCCACATATGAGGTCCCGGGTTCAATCCCCGGCCCCTCAGAAAAATAAAAATAAAATAAAATAAAAATAATAAAATAAAATAAAATAAATAAAATAAAAATAAAATAATAAAATAAAATACATACATACATACAAGGGTCATCATATCCAGGATCACAAGTGGCATTTATATCACGTTTATTTAGTTTCCTGCACCTGGGACCACACTTCAGTCTTTTCTGGTCTTTTATAACGTTTTTCTTTCTTTCTTTGTTTTTTTTTCCTTTCTTTTTAAAATTTCTTTTATATTTATTTTTATTTTTTATAAGCTTTTGAAGATTTTATATAAGTCAGTTGTTTTACACAATGTCTCTCAATTTCAGTTGTCTGATATTTCCCCATGAATAAATTCAGGTTATGCATTTTTTAGTAGATTTATCACAGAAGTGATCACTTGTTTAAAGTGGTGTCTGCTAGGCCACTCCACCTTATGGCTACTATTCCCCCTGCCCCCTGTATTTAATAAATGTTTTGTAGAGAGACACATAAAGACTATAAATATTTTTTGCCTCATCAAATTTTCATTCACCAAGTTTAGCATCCATTTCAAAATTTATTAGTTGACATCCTACACTTTATTTCTTCATTTATTTCTTCATATCACTATAGACTCATGGATTCCTATATTGTTCAAAAGGTTATAATCCATTATTATTATTTATTTTCATGTTCAAATTATCTCAGATTTGGCCAGTGGGCTTCAAGCTGGCTTCTGTGTCTTTCTAACACATCTCCATCATTTTAAAAAATATATTTTTTAGAGAAATTGTGAGCTTATAAAACGATTATGCATAATGTGCAGAATTTCCATACATCACCCCTCCACCAACATCTTGGATTGTTATGAAAGAACATCATCAAAATATTACTACTACCTATGGTCCATTGCTCACACTTGGTGTATTTTTTCCATACACCCTCTATTATTAACACCACGTATTAGTATTGTATGTGTTATAGTTCATGAGAAAACCCTCTCATATTTGAACTGGTAACCACAGTCCTTCATTGAGCACATGGTTCACTGCGTTATACAGTCCCATGCCTTGCACAATCCATCCAAAGTGTACACTCAGTGGCTCTCACTTTCATCACAGAGTTGTGCAGTCATCGCCTCAGTAAATTTTTTAATGTTTTCTTTAGTCCAAAAGAAAAAGTCCCATACCCCCTATTATTGACGCTTAGCATTGATATAGTACCTTCTTTGACAATGATGCAAGACCTAAGCTCTCTTTCAATCGGAGACAGGGTGGGTATCACCATCCCAAAATCCTCAACACTGAGGAATGAACAAACATAAGGGGGGGAAAGCAGCTATGGACTAAAGTAGACTTATGATTATTCTAGCAATGGAAGAACTTGTATCAGTGATATAAAGGCAGTGGCCACCAGAGGTTCTGAGGGGAGGGACAGGGAAGAACAGATGTAACATGGGGCATTCTGGGGACATTGGAATTGTTGTACATGACATTGCAATGACGGATACAGGCCATTATACATTTTGTCAAAACCTATAAAATTGTGCAGGGCAAAGCGTAAACTATAATGTAAACTATAGTCCTTGGTTAGCACAATGCTTCAATATGTGTTCATCAATTGTAGCAAATGTACCACACTAATGAAAGATGTTAATGTGGAAAAGTGTGGGAGGGGGAGGGGATGGGGTATATGGGAATCCCCTATATTTTTGGGATGTAACATTTATGTAATCTAAAATACAATAAATAAACAAACAAATAAATAAGTCAAGCTATTAAAAAAAGAATATTACAATATTGCTGTTAACTATAATCATGAGTTACATTAATTTTATTCAGTCCCTAGATCAGGAGTTCTTAACCAGGGGATAAATCGACTCTTTCATAGCTAGGGAAAAGAGGCAACACTTTACCAAAGCAGCACTGGCACTTTCTTTTAGATCAGGGGTTCTTAAGCAGGGGTCCACGGACAAGGGGTCCATGGAAAGATTTTAGTGGGTCCGTCAGCTTGAATTGAAAATTCAAAAAATCATTATTTTTGTGGGGATGTGTTGGTACAGGTGTGATATATTTATTAAAGAATACACAGTATAGTGTGGACTTAAAGAGGGGTCCGTGGTTTTTACCTGATTGGCAAAGGGGTCCGTGGAACAAAACCTTAAGAACCCTTTCCCTAGATTATTCTCTAGCTTTTTTTCAATTGACATTTATGTCCCTAAACTACCCCTTTCAGCCAGAATCCCATTTATTAGCCAGCCATGTTAGTTAAACTCACTATACCACATTACCATCAACTGTATCCATTTCCACACTTTTACAGTCAAGCCAATTAAAAATTCTACATACATTAAGCATCAGTACCCCTTTCTCAGCCCTCATCCTATCTCTTAGCAACCTATACTTTAAGTCTTAACTCCAAGCGTTTATTCTTTATATTTAGTTCATATTAGTGAAACCATACAATATTTGTCCTTTCGTATCTGGCTTATTCACTCAGCATAACGTCCTCAAGAGTCATGCACGTTATAATATGTGTCCCAATTTCATTTCTTCTTACAGCAGCATAGTATTCCATTGTATCTGTATACCACCATTTTGTTCATTCATTGGTAGATGGACACTTGGGTTGTTTCCACCTTTTTGGCAATTGTGAATAACGCCACTATAAACATTGGTGTGCAAATGTCTGTTCGTGTCCATTTTCAGTTCTTCTGGTTATATTCCTAGTAGAGGAATTGCTGGATCAGATGGCAGTTCTATATTTAGCTTTCTAGGGAACCTGCCAAACTGTCTTCCACAAAGGCTGTACCATTCTACATTCCTACCAACAGTAAAGCAGTGTTCAAATTTCTCCACATCCTCTCTAGCACTTTTTTAAAAAAAAAAAAATGATGATGATTCCATGAGGTGTGAGATGATATCTCATTGTAGTTTTGATTTGCATTTCCCTAACAGCTAGTGATATTGGACATTTTTTTCATGTGGTTTTTTCGCCATTTGTATTTCCTCTTTGGAAAAATGTCTATTTAAGTCTTTTGCCCATTTTTAAATTGGATTGCTTGCCCTTTTATTGTTGAGCTGTATGATCTCTTTATAGCGCCATCATTTTTTTTTTAGCATATTCTTAATTTCTGGCATTACAAGACATTCCAGGCTCATCTATACCTTCCTTGCCCCAGTCCTGGAACTAGCCCTTTCTCCAAGGATTCCTATTTTCTCTTAGTGGGGAATGAAATTTGGATACAAAAGCCTGGTGTGCCCAATGCTAATAGGGTGTCACTGTTTCTAAGACCCCCGTGGACAGGGCTAGGAAATGTGTGTATGCACACACATACACACACCTCCATTTATTTCCATAGCCACTGAAATCCAGGAGTTCACACACCGATACACCAATCCTAATCTACCACCCTTCACACACGAGCCCCCACCCACTTCTGGGACATCACCATCCTCACTCACATGCCTTCTACATGTGGGTTGGCCACAAGAAGGGCTTTTAGATTGAATTATTCAGGAAGAGACAGAGGAAGGCTTAATGATATTTTTCAACTTGCCTAACAGAACAAATTAGAAAAAAATTTAATAATGTCCTAACTGCAATATGAAAGAAAAACAAATGAAAACTAATTTATAATAAAATCTCTTTTAATAGATGTAAATAGTCAAGCCCACCACAAATTTTCAAAATGTCCCCTAGTGGGGGGCAACCCCCCTTTTTGAGAATCACTATTCTAAAAATCAAACGCATATAAATAAAATTATGAGGCAGCAAGATTAGTGCCAGAATACAGGGATAAATGAGGCGTTACAGGAGCAACCTAGCCACTTCTAGGGAGCACATACACAGGGAGGATTTCTCAGAGGATCAATAGCTAACTGCAGCTTAAAGACTGAACAGGACTTTAATGAGAAGCAGGCAGTCCAGTTAAAAAAAAAATTAAAAAAAAAAAATGCTTGCACATGCTAAGGAATCAACAGAAGTTCAGTGAAAGAGGAAAGAAAGGTGAATGGGGGGAAGAAGGTGAGAAAGAGGAGGAATAGGGGCAAGAAATGAAGTACACAAGAGTCCAACCCTCTATAACTCATTCACAAATGTCTTTAAAATATGTTAATGAGAAATGCACACTCTGCATGAATACTTGCAATAATGAGAGTGACCAGTTCATAGGGTTCACTGGTAAACAGTTCTTAAGGATGAGAAAGATCCTGCTTAAGCTGGCCAGAAATTAACTAAATAGGATTCACAAATTCTAGTTTTATGTTTTGGGCTTATCCAGAGAAAAGGAATTCTTTTTTCCATATGAAAAGTCCTTCAAGTATCTGAAGTCAGCTATCATATTGCTCCATTTAAGTTTTCTCTTTCCCTATCTAATAAAAATTTCTAGTTTCTTTTCTAAGAGTTCTGGTTCTTATTCCTTGGCTCTACTCAGTGCTTCAATGGCTAACAGAAATACATTATTAAAAGCTAAATGTAGCCTTGATTCAGCCTGATTAAAACTGAAGATTAAAAACAAAGAAAAAACAAAATTTGAAGATAAAACCAAAGACCAAAGTCTTGACAGATAATGAGAAAACCTTTGAGAAGCCGTTTACAATGGCTAACAGAAATACATTATTAAAAGCTAAAAGTAGCCTTGATTCAGTCTGATTAAAACTGAAGATTAAAAACAAAGAAAAAACAAAATTTGAAGATAAAACCAAAGACCAAAGTCTTGACAGATAATGAGAAAACCTTTGAGAAGCCGTTTACCACAATAAAATAAAATAAAACAAGAAAAGCTGCTGACACAATGGATTTTGAAAACGTAAAGCACTCAGTAAACACTTAGCCTTTATTTCTGCACTTTAGATGGGATAATGGAGAATGTTAGCAAGATATTTACATAACAGTTACTATGAAATATAAGTTAAATCTATACTTACTCTGATTACTATTATATAATTGAGTTATCTAAATCTGCTAAGAAAATTACAAGCACTTTCTTGTAATACATAAAGCTTTGTTTTAATAATTCAAATACTAATATAATTTGACTTACAGTTCTGAAAACGTTTCTTAATAATATGTTGATTTGTCTGTACATAATTTTGGGTCATCTATGAAGACCAACATATCAACTATAATTGTGGTGGTTTTAAAACATGTCCACAAACGCTTTGATACTCCTTCCATCAAATGGTGAAGTCTACTTCCTCTCCCTTGGAATACTGGGTGGCTTTAGTGATGACGTATGACTTCTAAGGTTAAGTGATAGAAGGTAATTCAGCTTCTGCTTAGCTCTCTCCCTTAGAATACTCGCTCTCTTGGAAGCCTGCCACCATACTGTGAGGAAGTCCAAACCACGTGTGATGCCACGTGGAGATGTTTCAGCTGACAGCCCCAATGGAGTTCCCAGCCTACAACTGGGTGAGGAAGCCTTCAAGGTGATTCCAGCTCCAGCCACTAACTGAACTGCAAATGAATGAAAGACCTTGATCAAGAACCACCTGTCTGAAACCACTCAATCCCTATGTGTAAGCATAATAAATGACTTACTCTTAAACCACTGTTTTAGGGTAATTTATTAAACAGTAATAGATAAAATGACAGCTTTGTTTCTTTCTTTCCAATGTAATGCTTTTATTTCTTATTCTTCTCTTACTACCCTGGCTAGGACATAAAGTACAATGTTAAATAGAAGTGGTACTAGCAGGCATCCTTGTCTTATTCCAGATTTAAAAAGGAATGCTTCATAGAACACATATGAGTTTCCTAGAGCTGCTGAAATAAAGTATCACAAACTAGGTGGCTTAAAACAACAGAAATTCATTGTTTCTCAGTTTTTGGTAGGGCCATCCATGCTCCCCCTGAAACCTGTAGGAGAGAATCCTTCCTTGCCTTTTCCCAGCTTCTGGCGGCCACTAGCAATCCCTGGCTTGCAGCTGTAGCACTTCACTCTCTGCCTCCATTGTCACACACCCTTCGGCCCTCGTGTCTACGTCTCTTTTCCTCTTCTTATAAGAACACCAGTTGTAATGGATGAAGGGCCCACCTATTCCAGTACAACCTCATCTTAACTAATTCCATCTGCAACGACTGTATTTCCAAGTAAGGTTACAATCTACAGTACTAGGGGTTACGACTTCAGCATATCTTTTTAGGGGACACAGTTTAAGCCATAATACATGACGTCATTAAAGTGATAATGATGCAGGTGTCTCTCAGATACCTTATATTAGGTTACAGAAGTTTCCTTATATTTCTACTTCATTGTGTTTTACTTTGTTTTTAACCACAGCAGGAACTGATTTTAAATAATCTTTTTGCATCTGAAATAATCATATGCGATTATCTCCTTACTCTTGTTACTGTGATGAAATTCCTTTATAAAATTTTCTAATGTTAAACTACGCTTATAATCCTGAAATGAACTCAGTATGGACATATATATACACACACACACACATACACATTGCTGAATTCAGTTTGCAAATTTGTTAGGATTTTTACATCTATATTCATGAGGGAGGTAGGCCTGTAATTTACATTCCTCTTACTGAACATGGTTTGGACATCAAAGTTATATTATGCCCTCATGAAATGAATTGGGGCGGGGAATGGATGTGGCTCAAGTGGATGGGCGCCTGCTTCCCACATGGGACATTCCTGGTTCAGTTTCTGGTGCCGGCTTCCCACATACAAGGTCCCGGGTTCAATCCCCAGCCCAGGTACATCAAAAACAAAAAAAAAGACAATTTTCCTGCACTCATCTGTAAAACATGCCTGGTAAAACCAGTTGGGCCTGGCATTTTCTTTGTGGAAAGATTTTTATTCATTAATTGTCACAGAACCCATTTGGATGTGCTAGCTTTTCTTGAATCAGTTTTGGTAGTTTATATCTTTGAGGAATCTGTTCCATTTCCTCTAAGTTATCACATAAAATTGTGTACGGTGTACTATTATCTTTTTAATTCCTTTTACCTCTATATTTATGTCCCCCCTTTCCCTGTTAATTCTGTTTATATGCACCGTTTCTCTCTCTCTTTCTGTTTTATTTTTCTTGCTCAAACTCACCAGTTATCAAGAACCAAATCTTAGCTTTGTTGATCCTTTCTTTGTACTACATCTTTGACTCTATTTTTCTGCTCTTGTTTTTTATCTCTGTTCTGCTTTTTTGGTGCTTACTCTGTTATTTTTTCTCTAAATTAGGTTAGATATTTGGCACATTAATGTTGAACTTGCTTTTTAATATTAACATTTAAAGGTACATATTTTCTTTGAAGTACTCTTTTTGGTGTTTTAGGCAAGTTTTGATAAGTAATATCTTATGTATTGTTTACTATTTTCCATTAAGATTTCTTCTTGATCCATGAATCACTTAGCAATGTTTAAATTTCCACATTTATGAGACATTTTTATCTTTTTATTGGAAACTTGTATTTTTGTTGCATTATGGTCAGAGCGTATGCCTTGTATGGCAGCAATTCTTAAATTGTTGAGAATTACTTTACAGCCTAGATGGTCAATTTTTAATAAATACTTCATGCAAGTCCCAGAAGAATGCACATTTTCTAATTGTTTGGTATAGGGTTCTATATGTTTTTCTTATTAAAATAAGCTTAAATCTTTTATTTATGAATATTTTGTCTTATCAATAAGTATATGACCATGGACTTGTCAATTTCTCCCTGTAATTCTGTTTTTGCTTTATATATCCTGGGCTTTTTTTTTTTTTTTTTTT